>JASAMZ010005503.1:0-17597 GCA_030248115.1 Linhomoeus sp. GSCO2_2 | reverse complement strand
AAAGGGATATAAGCGATACTTCCACACATAAATCGGTATTTCAACATATATTTTGGTGCTTGCACATTTATTTCGGTACTCGCGCATATTGATGGTCTTGCAGGCGTAAACGCGTTCATACTGCGCAGCGATCGCCAAAATAAGTCGAATGCTTACTTTTGCGTATTCTAATTTCTAAAACTGTAAAGTGTAAACTGCATTACATCACAGGTGTCAAGCAATGGCGGTATTCGTATTTCTTAACATTTCTTTCGAACACAGAATATTCCTTCCAGTTCAGGCTATGCTTAGGCTCGCCCTGCGCCCACAATGCACAAGAGCCAGTCGGCGTCGCAGTCTGGCGAGTCGAAACTTAGGCTTAACGCGACCGGTGACCGACTTCAGGGCTGACTCATTCGACGACAACTCCAGTTCGTCGTGTTCTGGTGCCTTTGTTTTGTTGTTCTTACCGATGCATACTCAGGTACGTTTTCACAAAATTATTCCACCAAACGAGCACTCAACCATACCGCACGCTAGTTCAACAAACGCGAGTCGCCGAAACAGATCCGAACAACGCGAAATGCAACAACACAACGAACTACAGTAGCCAATGATACAGTACCCATAGGAAATGCGTCAGACTACGGTATGAGGGTAATTCTATCGCCAGCGCTACTCGACGTCCTCTACAATCTCCCTGGAGGCGACGAAGGGCCAGGCCAACTGCTGGGCGCCCAGTCGCTTCCAGTCCGGAAAACACCCTTCCACCGTCGTCGCGACTTCCTGCAAGTCGCTTCTGCGAAGGGGATTCTCCACCACGGCCGCCTTGGCTTCCAGAGTAGACAGTTTGTGGACGCTGGCTGCGTGCTGCGCCACTGTAGTGACATGGAAGGACGTCTCGTATGGGCAGTGGGCGCACTGGAGGCTGCGTAGCGTCGCGTGGACCGACCACGCGTGGCCCACGAGCGCGCGTGTGTAGCCGCGCGACTTGCGCACGCGGACGGCCACCCCGCAGAGCAGGCACTCGAATCGGCGCAACTGGTGCTCCTCCGGGTCCGGACTGGCCTGAAAGGTTGCGCGCCGCTAGGATGAGTGACGCCCTGTATTTGCTAATTGATCCCCATCACAGCGCAGGTCCCGTTCCTTACCACATTTCGGCTGAAGTCCAGTGCTGCAGCCACCGTGTCCAAAACGCCATCCTTGTCGTCAATGCTGCCAGAGGCGTCCTCCACGTGATGGCTGTCGCTGATCCGACCCTCACTGGCAGTGGCAACCTGAAACTCCGTCTAGTAACTTTTGGAAACATTCAACTGCTGAACTCCAGTTTCCAACTGTACGGCATTGTACGTAAGGCTAATGAAACGTGTCTGTTTACGCAACGGCCCAAGTAGGCATAGTTTCGAACGGCCCACGTAGGCATAGTTTCGATTGGGGAGGGGGAGGGGGGGGGGGGGGGGGTTCTGGTTTGGGGGGGGGGGGGTTATACCCCCTCTACCAACGGCCAACAAGAACGAAATTCTTGTTAACCCCCCCCCCCCCCCGAGATTCGAGTTACCCCCCCCCCCCCCCTCTAAATCAGGAAATTTCCCAAAAATCGACGTAAAATTGGCAAAAATCTTCGCCTGCGGCGCTATTTTTGAGCAATTTTGAGTCATTTTGGTACAATTTGCTTCAAAATTGAGTAAAAAGATGCATTTTTGGCAACTTCATGGCAATTTTTAGGCATTTTGGCTATTTTTTAGCGAGCTTGCACGTAGGTACTGCTGTACGTACTGTGTACCTTCGCGTTCTCCTCTGGGGCTTCCACAAATCTGCCGGGCGGGACGGGCCAACGAATGCTCTCTTGTCCACTCCGATTCCAGTCGGGAAAGCAACTCTCGAATGTGGCCAGCACGATGTCTTTCTGCTCCTTTGTGATGGGGAGTTCCACAGCCGACTGTCTGGCCTCCTGTGCGCTCAGCCCGTGGCGGCTGGAGGCGTGTCCGGCCAGCGTGTTGGAGCGAAAGGCCGTGGCGTAGGGGCAGTGGGCGCAGCGGACGGAGCGCACAAGGCAGTGCTTGATCCACGCGTGCGAGATCAGGTTGGAGGTGAAGCCGCGGTGAGCGGGCGCCCGGATGCGCGCCTCGCACAGCTGGCAGGTGAAGCGACGGCCGTCGCTGCCGCCGTCGTCGTCGCGTGGCGTATCCTGAGACGAGGAGAAGAGAACCTTTGCGATGACCCAGAGGATCGACCTATTAGCTAGCTACCTCAACTCGCTTCTCGTTGTCTCCCTGGAGAAACATGTCCTTGTAGTCCTCGACTTCCTCCTCCTCTTGCATCTCAATGGCCGCTTCCACCCTATCGACGGGCGAGAGCCCGATGTGGTCGATGCCGTCGGATCCGTCTTTCGCCTTCTCTTCCGCTGGGAAGCACAACGCGACGAGCTCTTCCACTTCGGCGGCGCTGTCGCTTCCGCGCTCGACCGTCGCCATAAGGAACTGCTCGTTCTCCACTCGGTGCGTCGCCTTCAGATGCTTCTTCAAGGCGCTAGCACTCGACTTGTGGACGAAGGGGCACAGGAGGCACTGGACGCGGACTTTCGTCTTCTTCAGGTGGCTGTCAATGACGTGCGCACGTCGCAGTTCGCGCTCGTAGAGCTCCAACTTCCCGTCGGCCAGGCACAGACGGCAGCAGGCCTTCTCAGCAGCTAGGAGAGTAATGTGAACACGAATTATCGATAAACGATAGTTTCAACAGCGAATAATAAGGCCACATGATCACATTGCGTCAGTTGCACTCGTCTATAATGAATTTGAATAACTCACTCGAGTTCCCGCTTGGATTTCGCTCTCGCCCCACAGGCCCGTTCATTCCCTCGTCGCTCTTGTACTGCCCGGGAATATCGCCGTCCACTCTAAAGCACACCAACCCACTGTTTGCGAAAACAAGCGCAGACGAGTGAATTGCTCACTCTGCTTCTCCGTCTCCTCCCACTTGGCGCACTTCGCAAATGCGCGGCGTAGACGACACCACTGGGGAACTAAAGATGGCGCCAGGAAATCCCATCATAGACTGCCATGGGACAGGAGGGCTGGACAGGAAGGGGACAGCCGCCTGCCGACTCCAATGTGGACTGAATGGCCAGCCCCACTGGCGCTGAGGGGTGCAGGCGCAGCCACCGCTGCAAGCGCCCGGCAGCGACCGCTGCAGAGGACTCTCAAAGGTCTTCCGACCATGAAAGGACCCAGATCGCTTTCGCTTCATCAGCTGAAATTTCGACATCGTCGCAGAGCTAGAAGTGTCGCCAATGGCAAGAAATGAACTGAAGACGACAAACCTGTTGTGGGGCGTCGAAGAATGTTTCCTGGGACGGGTGACCTTCCATCGCGTCAGGAAGAAATTCACTACACTGCACGGGCAGCCGACGACAGGCCTCAGAGACTTCCTTTGAATAACTACAGTGCTTTGTTCGGCCTCCCAACAGGTTGAAACGACGCTGGTTGTACAGTGTGCGTACGCGCTATTTGGCGTGCGATGAATTGCTCACTCTGCATCTCCGTCTCCTCCCACTTGGCGCACTTCGCAGATGCGCGGCGTAGACGACACCACTGGGGAACCAAAGAGACCGCCAGGAAATCCCATCATAGACTGCCATGGAACAGGAGGGCTGGCCAGGAAGGGAACAGCGGCCTGCCGACTCCAATGTGAGCTGAAGGGCCAGCCCCACTGGCGCTGAGGGGTGCAGACGCAGCCACCGCTGCAGACCCCCGGCAGCGACTGCTGCAGAGGACTCTCAAAGGTCTTCCGACCATGAAAGGACCCAGATCGCTTTCGCTTCATCAGCTGAAATTTCGACATCGTCGCAGAGCTAGAAGTGTCGCCAATGGCAAGAAATGAACTGAAGACGACAAACCTGTTGTGGGGCGTCGAAGAATGTTTCCTGGGACGGGTGACCTTCCATCGCGTCAGGAAGAAATTCACTACACTGCACGGGCAGCCGACGACAGGCCTCAGAGACTTCCTTTGAATAACTACAGTGCTTTGTTCGGCCTCTCAACAGGTTGAAACGACGCTGGTTGTACAGTGTGCGTACGCGCTATTTGGCGTGCGATCGAGATTGACGCGACAGACGCCACGCGCCCTGCAGGAGCGCGGCCACGTGGATTGGGATAAGACGGATAGGACAGGGTAGACTGTAGAGGCCGTTTTGTTTGAAGCTGCATTTATATATAGTGTCTCTGTCGCGTCGCCGCGTGATTACTGCGTTTGAACGAGCGTGTTACCGTAAATTTAGGTCCACAGCTTTGCCGTTAATTCGAATTTGAACGGCCGCGCTTTTGATGATGTTATCGGTAGTTAGCGTAGAAGCTACTGTAGATACACGTGTCGTCTAGAGAGGGGATATAGTGTGATTCCTAGAAGTTTGCTTCAGCCGAGTCGGCTCGTGGGTTATTTCTCTTCTTTGTTGTGTGTGGTCGGAAGCGCGCCCTTCCCTGTCGTAATTCTTGGTCGCCCGTCGGTCGCGCGTCGCTTCTAGTCGTCAATTCGTCGTCGTAGTTGGTCGAGTCTGGCGTCGTCGCATTGTATTCCGTCGTTTGAGAAGAAGCCCGTCGATAGTGCGTCGATTCACAGGTCATTTGATCACAAGTCACGGTGCATGCTTCCTTGCTCTCCCTACAATTCCTAGCACATGACTTGACGGTCTCACCCCCAAACTCTCTCTTCTAACGAAATCGTTTTGGCACTTCTTCAATATCCGTGAGGCTAATTGGGAGTTGATCACATATCGTTGTCTGCGTCGTGCGGAGCAAACACTCGCCTAAATCTTGGCTATGGCGGCGGGATCGCGCCAGAAGGGGAAGTTTGAGTCGGTGATTGCAGGGCGGTCAAGGTTTAGACCTGATATGTCGGTTTTGGTCCCTCCTTTGGCGGCCATCTCGGACAGAATCTTGCCGAACACAGCGGCGAACCTGTAGATACATGTCAGGCAATAGGCACCGAATGTTGTGTTGCGGCTACGCTATGTTAGCCAAGTCTTGGTGGGCTGATTCCATTGGGTAGTGAGTTGTATTAAAGTGACGATAATAGTGGTCTGCTCACCAGTTGTGTAACTGCGTGCTGCATTGATCCAAACAAACTGACCGCACAGCCGGCCGGACGCTTCCGCGGAGTACCAGGTAGTTACATATTCACTTGTAAAACGCTTTCCAAAAGAGTTCAACAGGTGGGTAGTGTACAAGATATTATCAGTATGGTAACCCACTTGAAACCGTGTCCGGCGCCGACGCAAACGAAGATGTTGGGGTGTCCCCTGGAGGCGAGACTGTCGACCACGAAGTGACGGTCGTTGGTCATCGTGTAGAGACAGGTCTTCGTCTCCAGTACGGGTCCATGGGCCTGCAAGGGTTCGTTTAGCAATACCGAACGTTGGAGATGTTTCATGTTTGCCTCATGATAGCTTGCACATTCCAGTGGTGCAATATTGTCCCTGGAGCACTTCGCAAAAAAAACTTGCAATGTTTTGACATTTTTGGGAAGCTCCAAGCACGCGATTTTTGTTCCAATCACCGCCCCCCCCCCCCACATGTCTCACGACCAATCGTACCTACGCATTGGAGGTTATTCTATCCGTTCCAACCCTTGATTCACCCTCTCAAATGAGAGCCGAGCAACCTTAGGAAAGTAGTGCTTGACGAAGGCGGAGAGGTAGCTCTCCCTTCGGTGGTCGGGGACGAAGTTGCGCGTGTCTCCCGTCGTCTCGGGTCCGGCGGCGTCGCAGCCGATCTTGAAGGCCGCTTGACCGTACACCGGCAGCGAGTAGACGTCGCAGTGCGGACCCATGTAGATGGTGATGGGGAAACTGAAGGGAAAGTTTCTCAGTAGTGCTTAATTTCTTTGCGATGTGTAGTTTGGCGATACGTGGCGGCTGGCGGAACCGGCAAATAGCATACTTTCCATAAACAAACTTGTCGCTGGAGTAGAGGCGCAAGTTGGGCGTGGAGAAGTAGGTGACGTTCTCCTGGGTCACGTGCAGTGGAATATGAACGCCGGTAGAGGCCAGCACTTGGTTGGTCCAGGCGCCGCTGGTCACCACCACCTTACCCGCTGTGAAGTCACCTTTGCTCGTGGCAATCTGCAAGCGAAAGCGTTTCGCGAACGATGGCTGTGCGTGTAGCTAGCGTTAATTCTCCAATAAGCGCCCCCGCCTCGAATAAAACCCCCCCCCCCCCTCCAATAAGCGCCCCTCTGGAGGGAGGTTTACAAAATATGCCCCACCCCCAATAAGCGCCCACATTTAGTAAGTACCTGTACTACTAACACTACAATACGTACTCTGTGACGAGTAATAACACCATGTAAGGCTATCTATGACAGTACAACGACTATTGGTAGGTATTTTGCTCAGAAACGTAACAATTTCAGTCTAAAATCTGTGCAAATGTACACAAAAATGTGACAATAACTGCGAATTTTGGCGAAATTTTGGCAGTCTCGAGGGATCGAGGCAATAAGCGCCCCCTCGAATAAGCGCCCCACTCCAATAAGCGCCCCTCCCAGACGTAGGTTGATAAAATAAGCGCCCAGGGCGCCTATTGGAGGATTTACGCTATGTTGCTGTATATTCCTGCGTAGTTCCCGCTTTCCCACATACTCTGGTCTTTCCATCGGCCGTCCGCTGCATGCTGAAGACCTTCGTATTGGCCGTGATGACAGCGCCGTTTCCCTGCGCCGTCTGTCGGTGAACAGCGTTGGCCAGGGCTGCGTCGACCAAGCCGGCCTCGGCTTCGTAGTAGCCTGGGAAACGTTTCGAGCGCACACCTTTAGAACTACCAGATGTCGCATTTGCACTGAGTGTTTCTGCCGAAGACTGGTCACACACTTTCGACGGTCGCGCATTTTCGCACAACACCGGCACTTCCTGCCGTCACTTCTCCTCAGATCGTACGTTTGTATGGCTCACCAAAGGCCGACTCGTCCAGCTGAATGGTCCCAGGCCACTTCTCCATGATCTCTTTGGCTGTCATTCGCTGGCAGCCCTCGGGCAGGTCCGACACCACCTTCCGCGCCTCATCGTACTTCTCCCTAGTGGTCCGGCCGTCGGTGAAGAAGAGGCCGCCGCACCTCTTGACCAGACGAAGGCCGCTGTCCTTCTCAATCTCCGCCCATCTGCAGTGAAGATCAAAGTTGCGCTGCACATAGGCAAGTAATCCGAAGTTTCGAGAATCAACCTCAGGGTGTGAATTCTGGTTGTTATTCGTGCGCTGAAACGATTCCAACTACTTACAGTGTAGTCTGTGACTCACGCTCCGTCAAATTCCGCAGCGATTCCGCTGTAGATGGGCAATTGGACGTAGTGGCCCTTCTTTCGCCTTCAAATGGGTATTTTGCTAGTGCCTAGACTGGCAGCGTAACTGGACATTTGCCATCTGCACATACACGATGCGCGACCAGTCTTCCGACCCTCCGTTCTTGTGGGTCAGCTCGAACTGCTCGATGCCAAGAATCCCTAAGCATTACGAGCTGTCCAGCCAGGTCTATAGTAACAGTAAGCAATGTACCAAGCGAGTTATTAATCTGTACTAGAGCGGGGAGCGTTCTTCGTGAGCCAGTAGAGCGTGGCGCTTCCGATGCCGCCCAGCCCGATCACGACGTAGTCGTACTCCTTACTCATTCTTGTGCGCGTGCCGTTTTGCCACGACTTTGCACGAACTTTGCGACGTAAACAACTGGGAGAAAGTTCGCACGAAGACGGCACTTTCCATGACAGTTCGTGCGGCCGCCCTTATCTGCTACTGCTACTGTTGATAGTCCAGACTGCGGGAGCTTATCGTCTGTGGCGTTGGCGGTTACAAACGTGCAACTGACCCTTGGGAACTGGAAAGATCGGGCACATTCGGAGCCGTTATAGGCAGCGAGCGAATCGAGCACAGATAATGTTGCACTGTTGCTATTAAGGATTCATGGGTAACAAAATTGTTAATGATCACTCGTACGTAGTGCCGCCAGTACGCTTTGAACGTTCTTCAAGCACAGTCAGGGTCAGCGCCACAAGCCCCCGCTCAATCCAAAGTGGCATGCGCACGGCTGCGTCCAATCTCGTCGTTTTCCACTTCACTGCTCGAAACCGAACACCGGGGAGCCGCCGGCCGAACATAACGTCAGCCTCCAGTCGCAAATTGCATCCGTTTTGTCGACCGAAGAAAGCCAAAAGCGCGCCCACCAGTAACCCCATTAGGGATGTGCGCTGTTGGGAGTGAATCGAAGTTGGGAGACGAAAATTGATCGCGCGCCTCCTGCTGGTTCGTTGGGCTTTTAGCGCGGACGCCCTCCCATCCGCCGTCGCTCCGCCCTTCCTTCCGCCGCCCCCTCCCCTCCCCTCCCTTCACCCCAACAAACGCCTGAGGCACATCTTTGTCAGGCTGCTGGGAATCGTTCGCGAAGTTGGCAGTGCCTCGAACGCAGTCTAGAAGAAGTTGATTAAGCCCCGGTTTGCCAGGGCAGCGCAGACGCGGACGCCCAGAATTGGCCCGCGGCAATCGTCCCTCGGGAACCACCCCCCCCCCCCCCCCTCTTCGCAGCTGCGGAGAGACGCAAATGATGATGACGCTGCCACGGCGCCATTTGTCGACGGGTCGCCGACGCAGGCGTGGCAATCGGAAGACGCCTTTCTTCTTCTTCTTCTCTTCCAGCAGCAGTAGCATGTCGCTCTCGGAGCTAATTCGACTTCACCAGCAGCAGGACGAGAGGCGCCAGCAGAGAAACAGCAGGACGGTCAGGAAAATGCTCCGCCTGCCGGCCCCCTTCATGCCCACCGGGAGGATGGAGAGAAGGTACACTATTGTATATGTGTGTAATACATTCTGTGGTACCTATGTACCACAGACGTGCAGAAATGAACTGGTATAGTAAGCAGCACAATGTAGGCACCTGTCTAGCTGAAAGTATAAGATTGACTTAATACTTCGCGTCGCGCTGGCGTTAGCTAATATCAATTACTGCTGTCATTGATTGCCTTAGTCCTTACATCAGCCGCCTGCAACCTTTCCAATGCAGATAGGCAGATATATACACTACAGCACATGACGTGTACAAATTCATTCGCACGCGAGTTATGAAGACAAGCGTACAGGTACGCATCTATGTTCGCAAGACACATGTAGGAAGATATTTCAGGACCATTTTTTCGCCCGGCCTCAGCCGGGCGAACCCCTACGAGAGCTTATCGTGCGTGCGTCCGTCTGTGCGTTCGTGCGTTCGTCACGCTCTCATATCTCGGCGTTGGTAAGTCGTAGGAAGGCGATCTTGGGCTATACGGAAAGGTCTCGACTCACTGGTAATGTCGCTAAGAGACTTCGAAATTCAAAAGTTTGAATTACGCGCGCTACAGTAACCCGAAGGTCTAAAAGGAAAACGGCTCTAACTCGCTCGTCTTACGTCGTAGAGCGGCGTGCGATAGCTCAACTAAAAGGTCTCGACGTGCTCTTTCGTTTGGCATTACAAATTTTCTTAATTACGCAAACACGCAACACGAAAAGCGACATTCTCGCGTTTTTAAGGCAGAAATCGCTCTAACTCGCTCAGCGTGCGTCGTAGGGAGACGACCTTGCGTTGGTTGGATAGCTCTCGACTCACTGATCATTTGTTCCTCTATTGGTCGAACTCAAAAGTTTGAATTTCGGGAGCTACAGTAGCCCAAAGGTTTAAGACGCGAAACTTATCTAACTCGCTCGTCTTCCATCATAGAGAGACGATCTTGAGTTCGTTGAATAGGTTTCGGCACACTGATAATTCCGTTAAGAGAACTCGAAATTCAAAAGTTTGAATTGCGCGCGCTACAGTAACCCGAGGGTCCAAAACGCAAAACGGCTCTAACACGCTCGTCTTACGTCGTAGAGTGGCGTGCGATAGGTCAACTAAAAGGTGTCGACGTGCTCTTTCACTTGGCGTAAAAAATTTGTTAATTACGCAAACACGCCCCACGAAAAGCGACATTCTCGCGTTTTTAGCATAGAAATCCCTCTAACTCGCTCAGCGTGCGTCGTAGAGAGACGATCTTGAGTTGCTGGATAGCTCTTGACTCACTGATCATTTGTTCTTCTATTGGTCGACACTCAAAAGTTTAAATATCGCGAGCTACAGTAACCCAAAAGTTCAAAACGCAAAACTTCTCTAGCTCGCTCGTCTTCTGTCGTAGAGAGACGATCTTGAGTTTGTTGAATAGGTTTCGGCACACTGATCATTCCGAATGATAAGTCGAGATTCGAAAGTTTGAATTTCGCGAGCTACAGTAACTCAATCGGCCGTAACTCGCTCGTCTTACGTTGTAGAGCGGCATTCGTTCGACCGTTTGAAAGCTTACGTTGAGGCAGTTGTTGAACGGTCATTCCTAAAGAAATACTTTTGTTTTTTAAACGCTTGTCTTACGAACAACTTTGTCTGCTAAAAAAATTAATCCCGGGCGATCCCAATGTTGCCCTGCAACAACCGCTCAGAAATGCGTGTGTCTTGCTCAAAAAAAATAATCCCGGGCGATCCCAATGTTGCCCTGCAAGAACCCCTCAGAAAGGAGCGTGTCAGAAGTAGCGCATGAATAGTGAACTCCGGGCGGGCGCGCGTCATATCGGAAAGGCCTTTGAAATACTTTACAAAAGTATCCACTCCTTTACTCTTCCACTTTAAAACACTCACAAACCACTCTGTATTAATAAAACAACTCAACTTTTTTAAAACAGCTTGTTAGCTTGTATTCAAGATCAAACGTCAGCTGCCTACCTAGTCCAGGCAAACGTCTAGAGTGGTTTGGTTCAGTGGAGAACACCTTGATGGCCAAAGTACACACACCTATCGAGTGCGACGCTTTCATAACTGCACCGTGCACCTTGCTCTCCAATTCATAGTTCGCGTCGCTTTCCCGATACCTGCCAAGTAGGTAGAAGGTGTACGCACGCCACACCCCCCCCCCCCCCCCCCCCCCCCAACGACGATCGCGAACTTCCAGTTCCTTTGTTGCAGCGAGTCGTCGGCGGAGGGCCTGACGGAGGACCAGAAGCAGGAGAAGCGCAACAGCCGCTTTTCCTTCATCCAGCGCCTGTCGCAGCGCAAGAGGAAGGCGCCCGTGCGCGACTGTTGCTGCGGAAGAATCACCGTGACCTACGGCTGCCGACTGATCGGCGCCATCGAGCTGATCGTCTGCCTGATCCTGCTGTTGCAGCTCCCAGACTACCTGATCACGGGCGGCAACCGTTTCTACACCGACGTCTTCGACGGAAGGGGAAGGGCGCTGTTCGCGGCGGGATTGACAGGTGGGGGAGATGATACAACGTTGTGTATGCAAGCGGTTGCATGAGGTCCGTTTTGTATCCAGCCGACAGACGCTTCAGCTTCAAAGCGCTTCTCGAACGGTAGTAAAGCGCCCGATTAGAATGTTGTGACGATACGATCATGATACGATGGTCTGCGAATACGACTACATTTTTGCTTATTGCTGTATGAAGAAACGCCTTTGTTTCACTACCAGGGATCCTCTCCTGCTCCCTCTGCGTGGGCCTGCTGTTCGTGGGGCTCGAGAAGGCCCGTCCCCGGCTGCTGGTGCCCCACATGCTCTGGCAGCTGTCCTACGTGGGCGCCGAGGCCCTCCACTGCGCCTTCCTTCTCTATTTGCTTGGTGAAAGAAGAATCCTGCGACAATCGGCCTTCGTACTGGTGATTATGAGCCTGATTCCCATGGCCGTGGAGCTGTGGTGGCTCCAGGTGGTCTTCAGCTGCTACTGCCGCCTCCAGAGGGCCCAGGAGGAGCGCAGACAGCTGGCGGCGGCCGAGGCCAAGAAGCGACTCAGCGTTCTCGGCCAGCAGAGCCACTTCTCCCTCAACACGGTCATTCTCCCGGGCGACGAGGACGACCACCTGACCACACTGATCGGCAACCCCGGGGCCAAGGAGGACAACGACGACGACGCAGTCAACAACGGCCGTGTGCGAATGGGAAGAGGAGAGGGAGAAGAAGAAGAGGAAGCCGAGTGGGAAGCGATCGGCACTGCGACGGTGTGAGCGTTTTGATGCTAACTGACTGTGCTTCTGCTCTTAATGATTTTGCGTTATTTAGGTGTCTTAGGAAACCTTCTGCAAATAACCGCGCATGTATACCAACGACAAAGTGTCCACGGCACTATGTAGCTGGCAGGCTACCTAAGTATCGTTGTTACGAAGAAGGAGTGGATCGCCTACTAAATTCGTCCAAACTATTGGCGGACAAAATCTGTTGAGAACCTACATTGTAAGCCGCGCAAAACATTTTTATACTCCACAAAAAAGTGTGGAGTATATAGCGTTTGTGCGCGGAAGCAGAAAAGTTGCCCGTCTGGCGTTCGCGCATGAAGCGGCCGATTTCCAAACGGTCTTTTACGTTGGGTAGGTCTAGTAAGGGGCCAGGGTGGAAGACCAATGGGGTCACGCTGCGGGACCCCGTTGGCGGGAAATTCAAAAATTTAAACTTTCAAAGTACTGAAAATTGGGTTGGGCAAGGTAGAACTCAAAAAAGTTGCATATAATGGTATATACTATCTTTTGATATGTTGTAGTACTCGATAGTGCCGAACACGCAAAAAAAGAATTGGATCGCTGCGGGACCCATTTTGGCGCCAAATTTGAAAAATTCGCGAATTTTGGCCCCAGGTCGACTTTGACGCGGTGCTGTGTGAGCTAGGTAGCAGCTATAGCGGCGAGACCACTCTTGTTGCTCCTTCCCAGATGTCCTCTATCGAATGAGCCATAAACGGAGAAAATCGGTTGAAACACAAAAAACTTTCTTACACTGCGACTTTTTCGACTCCGGGGTCGAAAATTGCGATTTTCGCATTTCGGCGTCTATAGAGCTCGAATGCGTTGCCGAATCGTTCCAAAAGTGGTTTCAAACGATTCTGCGCTTAAATCTGGCCCAGAAAAGTGTTTTTGGCAAATTTGCAGAGCTACAGTAACCCTGCCGCGTCCATTTGGACATTTGGTGTCGGGTCGACTTTCGCGACATTATACTCGATTTCGGGGTTTTCGGGGGCGCTGATTACGAATTTGGCATTCGTTTATCGTTTAGATGATGTTTAACATACTTATGACGGATTTGCATGCTACCGTACCCCAAGTGCAGAATTTTGGTTCTGCGAGTCCATAGGAAGTTAGGGGTGTTGTATGTCGATTCTGGGGTATTCTGGGATAGATCACGAATGCGGCATTACTTTTGCGATTGGGAGTGTCAGGAGGCCACAACCGCAAAGGAGTCACCGTGCGTAGGAGTTCAAATTTGTGGAGGATACTGCGTCCCCCGGACGACTTGCCTGGTTACTGAGATGTGTCCCATCCATCCGTTTGCCAGATTATGTATTCCACCCTCGTCGAGCGAAGCAAACACTTGGCTAGTCCAAACAAGGCGCAGCAGCCCACGTTCGTTCCTCGTCGTCGTCTATCGGAATCCATAGGAACACTCTGAGGACGGCGGAACAAAGACAACTTCTTCGCTCGGCGCCTATCGTCCCACTTTCCACGGCAAACAACGGCCTCTCCAGGAGGCGGATCTGTCTGGAGAGCGTTTCACTCGGCTGTCAATCTTTGGCGGCAAAACAAAACGCTGCAACGGCACAACGGATATGCCCGACTCTTGATCATCACAGGTCAATTCACTCTGTTGGAATGGCCGAAGAGGACGAGAATAACGAGAAATCAAGTGTCAGCGCCCTTCCTTGTCTTTGTCCAGCCGGCCAGGGGTCCGAGAGGTGAGACGCGGCGTGAGTAACGCCGGCGGTTTCAAGGCCGGTCGCCCCTCTCGCTCGCTCGCGCATCCTCTCTTCTACCAATGTACGACCGACGACAATGGCGCCTCTTCCTGGGCAAACAATGACCTGTTTTCTGGGCCGCCCTGCGACGGGGGCGCGCGCTTTTAAATCCGCCAGATTTCGCTCTCGCTGCCTCTCTTCTGTGTGTGACGCGCGAGCGCAGCAAATCCCCCGCAAATTGCGAACCAGTCGGCAGCGGGCGAGCAGCCAGAGCGTAGCAGGATCAGGATGGTGTTCCCAATCGTGCGCACGAGCGTGGAGTCGAAGGCGATGGACGACCCCAACTTCGTCAAGTGCTTCTACAAGTCGAAGACCATCGGTTTCGGCATACACAGTCGCACCGTCCACCTCATGTGAGTGGAAGGAAGGAAGCGTGTATTGATATCAAAGGCCGACACAGGAACCTAACTCGAGTTCAAGTTGCAAGTTCCATCTGCACATACCGGCACAGTACGAAACAGCGTAACCGACCACACCATTGCCACAACCATCGTTCCAAGATCACCGCAAACTCTGTTACAAGTGCGCCCAAAATACTACACTTGAAACATTGATAGAAACAAACTACGAAATTCCCTTTTCAGCTGTCCGAAGTCCGTTGGCTGCTGCCAGGAGGGATGCTGCGACAACGGCGCCGCTGCCATTCGAATGGCCGCCTCCACCGCTTCTCCCGAAGAGGTTGGCGAGTTCGTTTCCTTGCAAGGGCGGGTTCAATCTCATTACTGCATGCGTTTGTGTGAAGTAATCAATGCCTGGGAGAGAAACGCTTTTGTGTGAGTTTTGAATACATCTCCTTACGTCATCCAATAATCGTTACTCTTCCCCTCTGGCTTTGTGTGGGGGGGGGGGTGGTGTGAGCGTTGGGAGATTTGGTGTATTCACGCAATGTGAATGTGACAGTGATTTCTTTTCTGAGCACCAAAAAGAGTTTCACAGTCTTGACATAGCGGGTCAGAAATTGGTATTATATACTGTACTTGGCCTGTTGCGGTACACGTTTACTAAGTGCGCAACTAATTGGCGGTCTCAAGGAAAGACATCCCAACTCCCAATTCAACATCACTTCTACTGCTGCAGGAGTCGCGGGCCGAGGCGCTGACATCGATGCTGGAGCAGGCCAGCTCGGCGGCCAGCAGCCACTACACCCTCTGCATGGTCATCTTGGGGCTGCTGCTGGTGGTGGCCCTGCTGCTGCTCGTCCACGCCGTCTGGAGCCATCTGCGACACAAGCGACTGGCCCTGATGCTCGAGGTGCGCTGGACGAGGACGGTACCTGATACACAAAAAACCTGCCACTGTCTAATATGTCGAAGTCAGATTGGTTGCGACAAGCGCGTGTGATTATACCTGGTAGATCTCTGTTTTGACTTCCACGTTGAAGCATACACAACATACGTCAGCCAGCAGCACAGTTTCAGGTACTCGTAGTATGCTCCCACGTCGCATGCGCAAGGTACAGTATATGTCGGTCTTGAAGAAGAGAGCCGATTTGCGAACGCAAAAGATTGGCTGCTGGCGGGAATCGAACCCGCGACCTACTGGCTTACCGTGCCAAGCTCTAACCACTGAGCTACAGCTGCCGCACGAATCGCGTCGCAAACCGCCCTCTAATACTGCCTGTATATGTCGGTGTGACCGATTTGAAATCAATCCAATGCGGCGCAATTTGATGTTTCAACGACTACGTTAAAGTACGACGTAGCAAGAATTTGACAATATGCAGAATTGACAGGTTTATTTGCAGCAATGGCTAGGTGTATTAGTAAGGTTGAGCGAAGACATGACGCCACTCTACAACTCCAGTTAGTGGCAGTTGGTTCACAAGTTCCGCCACACACCCACACAAGGAAAGTTAGGTACACTACATACATACATACACCACTTTTCAGAATCAAACGGTGCTGTCGATCGAGAATCGACTGGCGATGCGGCGCGACGGCTCCCAGCCGCCCTCCTACACCACTGCCGCTCCGGACAACCACTACGAGGCCATGTCCATCGCGGCCAGCAGCAAAATATGACTGGGAATGTTGGGAAGACTGTGATGAGTCTTACCGGGTGAGCCAGGACCGAGGAAAAGGTTTCCTCAGAAGGAAACAAGTTGTACTTACAGCACGTAATAATGCGTTTGATGTCGGAGTCAATCGCTACTCAATCGTTCTGTGTATCATATACCCGGCGTATCGCCGATCGCCTGAGAAAGCGTCGCACTGTGCATACAATTCGGTTCAGATTCCTTCAGTCAATGCTTGGTTTCCGATTCTGAGCCTCCCGATAGCACCACCAAATATTCTCTATTTATTACGTGGTTATTTTAAAGTAGGTAGGTAGATACTACAGTGTAACATAGTGGTAGTCGTTGCGAGATGTTTCAACTGTGATTGAAGTCGACCAGCGAAGGCGGCGGCAATCAGTGCAAGCTGTCCGAGCATTTCACCACACATTACCGCCCACAGACAACCAACTGGCACCCCTCTTCCATTCGCCTTGAAAAGGCACAGAAGCAGGAGTGGGCTCCATTCGTGTTAATCCAGGTTTCGAAAAGTCCTTCCGACCTTCCGAGTCGACGCAAAGCTTGTATTACGAACTTTACTCAAGATGCGTCTTTACATAGCGGTGCTGCTAGCCTCTGTGACTCTGCTGGCCATGGCTGAAGGGAAGCCCGTCGGTAACAGGGGCAGGGGACCGCCAGAAGGACGAGGCAAGGGCCCTAAGCAAGGCGCCGACGACGATCCGCCACGCATACCGTAAGTTACTGATGTGACCGCCTGGCGCTTTCGCATTGCCTTACATAGGCAATCGATTGGATAAGTTGGCGGTGTGGAAACAGAACGAACTTGGTTGCGATCATCACCGCATATCCTCGAAATGCAACCGTCTATCTAGCAACCCGTGCAACATTTCCTTGCAGACCCGGAATGCAGTTCGGCAAGAAGGAGGGGTTCAAGAAGGCGGAGAAGGCCGACAAGCCCGAGGCGAGCGCCGAGTCTGAGGACGAAGAGCCAAGTAGTCCGCCGGAAGGCCCGTCAAAGCCGCCAATGGAGCCGAAGGAGGAAGAGGAGGAGCCGGCCGTCCCGGAAAGCGAAAAGACCGACGCAGACGACGAGAGCGAAGACGATGAGGCCGAGTGGGAGTCTTGGCCGCCTAGGCTTTGATCCCGCTATCTAATCCCGTCAATTATGTAAGTAGTATAGAGTACCTCTTCCGTGAAAAGTGCTACGAAGTTTTCCGTGAAAAGTTTTCCGTGAAAAGTGCTGCGGGGAAAAGTGCTGCGGTGCCAGGCGATGACTTTTCCGCCAGATTCAAACGGTGTCAACATGGGGGGCTGGAATTTTTTACTCTGGGGGCCCTAGTTGCTTACTCTGGCACTCTTCAACATGGGGGTTACAAATTTTTAACTCTGGGGACCCAAATTTTTTTCTCTGGCACTCTTCAACATGGGGGTTACAATTTTTTTACTCTGGGGGTCCAAATTTTTTACTCTGGGGTGACAAATTTTTTACTCTGGCACTTTTTGACATTGGGGGTCCAAATTTTTACTCTGGGGTGTCAAATTTTTTACTCTGGCACTTTTCAACATTGGGGGTCCAAATTTTTTACTCTGGGGGTCAATTTTTTTACTCTGGCACTTTTTGACATTGGGGGTCCAAATTTTTACTCTGGGGTGTCAAATTTTTTACTCTGGCACTTTTCAACATTGGGGGTCCAATTTTTTACTCTTGGGGGGTCAAATTTTTTACTCTGGCACTTTTTGACATTTGGGGGTCCAAATTTTTACTCTGGGGTGTCAAATTTTTTACTCTGGCACTTTTC
>JASAMZ010005500.1:0-13675 GCA_030248115.1 Linhomoeus sp. GSCO2_2 | reverse complement strand
TCAGCATACGCAACCGAACCAGAAGCAGCACAGACGTATTGCTTGTAGCGCGCGAATTTAAAAATTTATTCCAGTTTTGAAACACTCAGATGGCGAGAGTAGTCCGAGGGCTACCCGTCGATGTGTCGAACTCAACCCAGCGACGTCAGACAAGCGAGTTATTAAGCCCGAAGCAAACGTGTCGTTTCCAGTTTTCGACGCGTTTTGGTTACTGTAGCTCTCTGTTTAAACTTTTGAAACTTTTTGTTGTCGGATTCGTGCTCAGGAGCTCGAGCGCTTCACTTTGATATGCGATTTGACTAGCTTCGGTCAACTTTTGTCTTAAAATGGACCCCACTTTGGGATACTGTAGCGCGCGAGTTTGAAAACTTATTTTTGGTTTGACTACTCAGGTGGGTAGAGGAGTCCGCGGGCTACTCGACGATGTCTCAAACTCCACCCTACGACGTCGGACGAGCGAGTTATTAAGCCCGAAGCGAGCGTGACCCACGTACATACGCACGTACACACGTACGCACGTACGCACGTACGTACGTACGCACGCCGAGCTCTTGATAGGGTTCGCTCGGCTGAGGCCGAGCGAAAAAATAAGAAACTTTTGCAAAAATAGACCAAAAATGCCAGAAATCGTTTAATTTTGGTCAAAACGTCAAAAAATATACCGCCGCAGGCGAAAGTTTTGCCATTTTTAAGAGCCACAGTCGAAAATTTTTTAAATTCTAGGGGGGTCTTTTGCATACGTGTAAACCGGGGGGGGGGGTATTGGAAGGCGAGTGGGTTAGGCCCCCCCGACCCAAAAGTGTGCCCCCCATACCCCCAGGTACACCCCTCCCACCTTCCCCAAAAGACCCTCCCCTAGAATTTCAATAATGTTTGCCTGCGGCGCTTAAAATGGCAAAAATTTCGCCAGCGGCGCTTGAAAATAGCAAAATTTTCGCATGCGGCGCTATATTTTGGATTTTTTTGACCAAATTGAGCGAGTTTTGGCACTTTTTGGCCTATTTTTGCAAAATACTCTTATACTTTGATACTTTTTTGGCTAAATTTTTAGGTCATTTGACCCCCCTCCAGGGGCCTCAGACCCCCACCCCCCCCCCCCCCCCCCACCTGAGGGGTCCTATTCCGCCCCCCCCACCTCTAGAGTGACCCATGTTGTGATGCTTGTAGTGACCCATGTAGTGACCCTTATGGTAGCCCTTGTAGTGACCCATGTAGTGACCACTTGAGTGACCACTGGAGTAACCACTGTAGTGACCGCCAGAGTGACCGCCAGGGTGACCACTCGAGTGACCGCCAGAGCGTTTCTGATAACGCTTTCTGGAGAGTCGAAGGCCACCATCCGCTGGGAAAGGTGGCCTTTGACCAATGCCAAGAATATTCGACGAGCTGTACCTCGGCCGTTAGACGACGTAGGAAGTTCGTTCTTATGGCAAATAAAAGCTTGTTTAAAGAACTTAAGGACGTAATTTACCGCGTCGACAAAAGCGGCGAAACGACCGAGTTACCGCGCTTCAAAGTCCGCCGATCGCGAGATTTTCGACCTCAACTTTGACACCCTGTAATTTCTGCAATATACAAGACCAATTGAGCTGGGCATCTAACATACAAAATGCCAAAGCCTTTCTGACCATGTGTTAAAGTTTCACTTACATTGGTTTAGTTTTGCACAAAATCTGGCCGAACGACATGTGGTCATCTAAAAAAACCCTGTAGAACTATATTTCCATTGCCTGTAGGCCGTTTGGTTTCTTCCACATCAGGCTATGCTTAGGCTCGTTCTGCGCCCACAGTCCACAAGAGTCAGCCGGCGTCGCAGTCTGGCGGGTCGAATCGAAACTCAGGCTTAACGCGACCGGTGACCGACTTCAGGGGCGCGCCCTGAAGTTGGTGGTCGGCCTCAGTTTTCGACCCGCCAGACGCGACGCCGACAGAGTTTTAGTGCAATCTGTAAAGTGAGATAAACACTCCTCCATCAACTTCACCTCCTGCTTAGGCCGGCTGTCCCCCCTCCCTACTAACGCTTTCGACAACTTTCAGTCGCGTGCAAACTGTAAGCGGAATGCACATTCCCTGTGTACTTCGCCCTGTGTTGAACCAGACGTGCCAATTGGCCGCAAATTATGTGAAAATTATGCGCATTGTGAAAGAGGCGGCTCGGCAGAGATGGAAGGTATTGCACAAGATCGCACGTTTCGCGCTCCACGACGCTTGTTTCGCGCAACAAACAGCGCGATTTGCCATTCAAAAGCCCTTGTTTCGTCAGCAGTGTTGATAATTACAGAAGCCTCGATTTCTAGGCTATTTCTTCGAGAAGATCAGCGAAAGCACAGCTATCATGATTTTCACGATCTTCCCACGAAATCTCGCATATCCGGGTTTTCACTAAACTTTTAGTGAAAACCCGGATAATTTGACATTATCCGGGTGTTCACTAATCCATCAGTGAAAATCCAGATATCCGGGTTTTCACTAAGTCGACCAGTGAAAACCCGGATATCCGGGTCACTGGATCCGGGTAGTCACGGTAACATATATACAGGGTGTCCCAACAAAACCGGGCAACTTTAAACTCGAATAACTTTCGCGTTTCTGCGAATTATTTTACCGGTCCTGTTTTATTCAAGAGAAAACACCATTGGATTTATTTTTGCGAACTTTCAAGTAAATCGATCAAAGGAACTGCTCGATGTGGGCTCCGTCGTTTTCAACGCAATTCTGCATGCGCGTCTTGTACTCTACCAGAATACGATCGATCATGTCACGCAGAATCTCGGCGCAGGCGTCTCGGATGTTCTGTTAAAGTTCTTCTAGGGTTTTCGTCTTTCTCTGGTAGACGGCAGCCCTGTAGGCCTATTATTGAATCAAAGAATAGCTGCTGGGTCTCCACAAAGCTGCGGATTTTTTTCGCTCGGCCTCAGCCGAGCGAACCCTATCAAGAGCTCGGCGTACGTACGTGCGTACGTGCGTCGTACGTGGGTCACGCCCGCTTCGGGCCTAATAACTCGCTCGTCCGACGTCGTAGGAAGGAGTTTGAGACATCGTCGGGTAGCCGGCGGACTCCTCTAGCCACCTGAGTAGTCAAACCAACAAGCTGCGTGTGTAAAAAGTTCAACCTATACTTTGTGTCTGTCAAATTTTGGTGAACAATATGGTGAACTTTGTACACATCGTTAGCCGCATCTGGAGAAAGTGTCTTGAGAATGTGTACCTTAAACCTAGTGCAGCTGTCCCCACGATACGGTTGTCTGTACTGCTGATCTGAAGCTCAGTAATATCGCCGCGTTCGCTATATGTTATCGGCATGATACGACGCCGTTTATCTGATGTTTCCTACCTGTGTGAAAACGTCACATCGAACAAAAAAACTTGCCAAAAGTTTGGCGCAGTTGTTCGTCATAGCGAATTCCTTTTGGCGTGGCGTACGACATTTCTAATTCCGCGTACACATTCATCAACAAACAGCTGTTTTGGCCATTTGACGAAAATGTCGATTTTGGATTTTTTATTTTAATTCTAAATTTCTAAAAATTGCAATTTATTGAAAGTGTAAAACTATGTCACAAATTATTATTGGCATACAGCCTTGCCATTTCTGCGTTCAAATTCGTCAATAAATGACATTCTATTTTTGTCATTTTAATGAAGTTTGACAAATAATCGCGTATTTCTAACAAATTCACATTAGCAAAAAAAAATTCTTTTGCGCTACAAATGATAAGCTGTCTTTGCCCTTTCCATTTCTGAAGAAATTTTGCCGCTAGCCCATCAGACAAAAATGTCGAATTTGAAATTTTTTAATTTTAATTCTAAATATCTTGAAATTGCAATTTATTACAACTGTAAAGCTATGTCACAAATTCTTATTGGCATACGACCTTTCCATTTCTGCATTCACATTCGTCAATAAATGACGTTGTATTATAGTCAATTTATGCAATCTTTACAAATAATCGCGTATTTCTGTTAAATTCCACATTTGCAAAAAATTTCTTTTGTGTTACAAATTATCCGCGGTCCATGCTCCTTCCATTTCTGAAGAAATTTCGCGGCTAGCGCGCAAGACGAAAAAGTCGATTTTCGACATTTTCGAATTTTAATTGCGAATATCTCGAAAATGCGAAATTAGCAACAGAAACGGACATTGGATCCGTACTCAGCGACCTCGACTCTACTTGACCACATATGCCATATGTTTTACTTCGGTGCGACGGAAACACACACAGACAGACAGACAGACAGACAGACAGACAGACAGACAGACACACATAGTCATCCGTATATATACACCTCGCCGCGCTGAGGCGCGGCGAAACAAGCTGTGTGTGTAAAAAGTTCAACCTATACAATGCGTCTGCCAAACCTTGGTGAACAGCATAGTGAACTTCACACACACCATTAGCCGTATCTAGAGAAGGTATCTGGAGAACGTGTGCCGCAAACCAAGTGCAGCTATTCACACGATACGGTTATCTGTACAGCTGATCTAAAGCTCAGTGATATCGCCGCGTTCGCTATATGTTATCGGCATGCATGATACGACGCCGTTCATCTGAAGTTTTATACCTGCGTGAATACGCCACGTCGAACAAAAAACTTGCCAAATGTTGGTGCAGTCGTTCTCTACCAGGAATTCCGTTTGATTTGTACGTATTTCTGCGTTGACATTCATCAATGAACAACACTCTTGGCAATATGGAATTTTGGCATTTCTATCGAAATTTTGAAAATTTCTATCAAATTTAACGTTAGCAAGAATTTTCTTTTGTTATACTAATTATCCGTTGTCTATGCGCTTGCCATTTCTGAAGAATTTCGTCGCTAGTTCATCAGGCGAAAAAACCGATTTTCGACATTTTTGTGTTTTAATTGTAAATATCCCTAATTTGCAATTGTTCGAAACTGTAAAACCATGTCACAAATTCTTATTAGCGTACGACCTATCCATTTCTGCATTCACATTCGTCAATAAATGACGTTCTATTTGTGTCAATTTATGGAATTTTGATAAATAATCGTGTATTTCTATTAAATTCCACACTTGCAAAAAATTTCCTTTGTGTTACAAATGATCCGCGGTCTATGCTCTTTCCATTTCTGAAGAAATTTCGTCGCTAGCTATTCCGGTGAAAAAGTCGATTTTCGACATTTTCGTATTTTAATTGTAAATATCTCTAAATTGCAATTTTTCAAAACTGTAAAACCATGTCACAAATTCTTATTGGCGTACGACCCATCCATTTCTGCATTCATATTCGTCAATAAATGATGTTCTATTTGTGTCAATTTATGGAATTTTGATTAATAATCGTGTATTTCTATTAAATTCCACATTTGCAAAAAAATTCCTTTGTGTTACAAATTATCCGCGGTCTATGCTCTTTCCATTTCCGAAGAAATATCGCCGCAAGCTCATCAGGCGAAAAAGTCGATTTGCGACATTTTGGAATTTTAATTGCGAATATCTCGAAAATGCGAAAGTAGCAACAGGAACGGACACTGGATCCGTACTCAGCGACCTTGACTCTACTTGACCACATATGTCACATATCTTATTTCGATGCGCGGACAGACAGACAGACAGACAGACATACACACACACACACACACACACACACACACATTGTCAGCCGTATATATACACCTCGCCGCGCTGAGGCGCGGCGAAAAAATAAGTTTTCAAAGTCACGCGCTACAGTATCCCAAGGTGGGGTCTATTTTAAGACAAAAAGTTGACCGAAGCTAGTCAAATCGCATATCAAAGTGAAGCGCTCGAGCTCCTGAGCACGAATCCGACAGCAAAAAGTTTCAAAAGTTTAAACAGAGAGCTACAGTAACCAAAACGCATCAAAAACTGGAAACGACTCGCTTGCTTCGGGCTTAATAACTCGCTCGTCCGACGTCGTAGGAAGGAGTTTGAGACATCGTCGGGTAGCCGGCGGACTCCTCTAGCCACCTGAGTAGTCAAACCAAAAATAAGTTTTCAAAGTCGCGCGCTACAGTATCCCAAGGTGGGGTCCATTTTAAGACAAAAAGTTGACCGAAGCTAGTCAAATCGCATATCAAAGTGAAGCGCTCGAGCTCCTGAGCACGAATCCGACAGCAAAAAGTTTCAAAAGTTTAAACAGAGAGCTACAGTAACCAAAACGCGTCGAAAACTGGAAACGACACGCTTGCTTCGGGCTTAATAACTCGCTTGTCTGACGTCGCTGGGTTGAGTTCGACGCATCGACGGGTAGCCCTCGGACTACTCTCGCGAACTGTGACGTCAAAATAATAACAAGTTTTAAAAATTGCGCGCTACCGTATCCCGAAGTAATGTTCGCGAAAAGTCAAAACTTCATCAAACCTAGTCGAATCGCATATCAAAATGAAGCGCTCGACCTCCTGAGCAAGAATCCGACAACAAAAAGTTTCAAAAGGGCAATGAGAGGGCTACAGTAACAGTAACCAAAACGCAATGAAAACTGCAGACTTTGGTTTGTTATATCTTGGCACTCGTGCGTTGCAGAGCGGCGGTCTTGACATCGCTGAAGAGGTCACTGCAAGCCAACATCAAATCATGCTCACAATTAACCTGTAGTTTTGCGTTAGATTCCAGTGCCCTTTTTAAAATTTGGTCTGAAAAGATGATTTTCTTGGTGTAAAGAATTAAGCCCGAGCGATACCAATGTTGCGTAGCAAGACCACTCCAAAAAGTGTAGTCGCGAGGATAGTCAAAGACGCTGCACGAAACCGGAAAGGGCCATGCTACAATCTCAGTAAAAATTGCTTTTAAAAAGCTCAAAACCACTCCGCTTTTTAAAAGAGACTTGTTATTGAACCAAAGCGCAAGTTTCGCCAACTCAGTTGGAGAATAACCAGATGCTATTTTGACCACACCACAATGATATTCGACACAATGAGGACATATTCGTAGCGTGGTCATTGGTGTAAGTAGCCACAGAAACAGACACCATATCTAACAACACCAACTTGCAGTCCAGGGAAGTTCGTCTGCAAGACCCTTTTGCCTAGAAAATCGACTAAGAAGTCAAAGACGTGTATCAGATTGTTCGTCTGATCGATTTCGCTGAAACTTTGGGTGAAAAAATCCAATGACGTTTGCTCTTGAATAAAAAAGGACCGGTAAAAAAATTCGCAGAAACGCGAAAGTTATTCGAGTTTGAAGTTGCCCGGTTTTGTTGGGACACCCTGTACTCGCCGCCCTGGGGGCGGCGAAAAAACCCCAAAAGTAACGGTTGAAACGAGCCATAACACGTTACCCTAGCTACTACCTTTCGCAAGAACGAGGCTGAAAACCTTGCGATTTGATGAAGATTGCTGAATATTCCGAGAGTTTTTTTCGCCGCGCCTCAGCGCGGCGAGGTGTATATATACGGATGACAATGTGTGTGTGTGTGTCTGTGTGTCTGTGTGTGTTTCCGTCGCACCGAAGTAAAGTCAGGGACATATGCGGTCAAGTAGAGTCGATGTCGCTGAGTACGGATCCGATGTCCGTTTCTGTTGCTAATTTCGCATTTTCGAGATATTCGCAATTAAAAATCGAAAATGTCAAAAATCGACTTTTTCGTCTGATGCGCTAGCCGCGAAATTTCTTCAGAAATGGAAGGAGCATGGACCGCGAATAATTTGTAACACAAAAGAAATTTTGCAAATGTGGAATTTAATAGAAATACGCGATTATTTGTCAAAATTGCACAAATTGACTAAAATACAACGTCATTTATTATCGAATGTGAATGCTGAAATGGAAAGGTCGTATGCCAATAAGGATTTGTGACATAGTTTTGGAGTTTTTAAAAATTAATTTCGAGATATTCACAATCAAAATACGGAAATGTGCAAATCGACTTTTTCACCTGATGATATAGCGGCGAAATTTCTTCAGAAATGGAAAGAGTATAGACTGCGGATAATTTGTAATGCAAGAGAATTTTCTTGCAAATATGGAATTTCATAGAAATGCGTGATTATTTTTCAAAATTCCATAAATCAACAAAATAGAACATCGTTTTTGACGAATTTGAACGCAGAACTGGTAAGGCCGTATGCCAATAAGAATTTGTGACATAGTTTTGCAGTATTAATAAATTCCAATTTTGAGATATTTAAAATTAAATTTAAAAAAATGTCAAAATTGAGATTTTCGTCTGATGGCCAGAACATCTGTTTATTGATGAATGTGCACTCGGAAATAGAAATGCGTACGCTGAACACGGGAATTCGCTCGCACCAAACTTTTGGCAAGTTTTTTTGTTGGATGTGACGTTTTCACACAGGTAGGAAACATCAGATAAACGGCGTCGTATCATGCCGAAAACATATAGCGAACGCGGCGATATCACTGAGCTTCAGATCAGCTGCACAGACAACCGTATCGTGAAGATAGCTGCACTTGGCATTAAGGTACACATTCTCAAGACACTTGCTCCAGATGCGGCTAACGATGTAAAAGGGGGAGCGTAGGAACAGAGGATCCAACGCTCCCCCTTTTGATGTGTAAAAAGTTCACTATACTGTTCACCAACATTTGACAGACACAAAGTATAGGTTGAACTTTTTACACACACAGCTTGTTCGCCGCCCCCCAGGGCGGCGAGTATATATACGGACGCTATTGTCTGTTCGTTCCTCTGTGTGTGTGTGTGTGTGTGTGTGTGTGTGTGTGTGTGTGTGTGTGTGTGTGTGTGTGTGTGTGTGTGTGTGTGTGTGTGTGTGTGTGTGTGTGTGTGTGCGTGCGTGCGTGCGTGCGTGCGTGCGTGCGTGCGTGCGTGCGTGCGTGCGTGCGTGCGTGCGTGCGTGCGTGCGTGCGTGCGTGCGTGCGTGCGTGCGTGCGTGCGTGCGTGCGTGCGTGCGTGCGTGCGTGCGTGCGTGCGTGCGTGCGTGCGTGCGTGCGTGCGTGCGTGCGTGCGTGCGTGCGTGCGTGCGTGCGTGCGTGCGTGCGTGCGTGCGTGCGTGCGTGCGTGCGTGCGTGCGTGCGTGCGTAGTCTATTAAGTATTTAGCAAGTAGTTTCAGATTTTAGAGTCAAGAAATTAGGGATATTTTACGGTTTTGTCCAATATGGCAAATTTCGACATTTTTAAATGGCTTGTATGTATTTAGCGAGGTTTTTCCATGGATGTGTCCGGCAACATTTGTTTTTGCCACCTATTCGATCAAACCGGAATGTGGAAATTGCGATTACTGTGCGGCTCTGCAATCTAGAGCAACGGTACCGAAACCGGCCGCATTTGTGACCCAAAGAAAGAAAAGGGCGTCGTCCCATTTAGACCCTCTTCATTCCAAAGTGAACCTGCGGCGAACATTCCTGATCCATTTATGGATCAATACCCACCAATGCGCCTTACAAGCATCTATTGTCCAAGTATGGCACAATCTTCCTTTGGAAACTCGAGGTAACTGCGGCGAAACTCCCCGAAGAAATGCTCAACTTTCTATTCTGACACACTATGGAATATACTCCCCAAATGCACGAAACACTTTGCAATGCCAATCAACCATCATCGGGTACCCAGTTTTTTCGCTCGGCCTCAGCCGGGCGAACCCCTACGAGAGCTTATCGTGCGTTCGTCCGTCTGTGCGTGCGTGCGTTCGTCACGCTTTCAGATCTCGCCGTTGGTAAGTCGTAGGAAGGAGATCTTGGACTTTATGGATAGGTCTCGACTCACTGAGAATTGCGCTATGAGATTTCGAAATTCAAAAGTTTGAATTGCGCGCGCTACAGTAACTCGAAGGTTCAAACTAAAAACGGCTATTACTCGCTCGTCGTACGTCGTAGAGCGGTGTGCGATAGGTCAACTAAAACACGCATTCTCAACATTTTGACGCTAAGATCGCTCACTCAACGATAACTCACTCAACTTGCGTCGTAGAGGGACCATCTCGAGCTTATTGGATAGCTCTCGACTCACTGATCATTTGTTCTCCGATCGGTCGATACTCAAAAGTTTGAATTTCGCGACTCACAGTAACTCGAAGGTGCAAAAGCACAAAACGGCTCTAACTCGCTCCTCTTACGTAGTAGAGCGGCAATCGACACGTCAGGTAAAAGCTCTCGGCGTGCTCTTTCATGCGGCTACAAAACTTTGTTCAATTACGCGAACACGCACCGCGGAAAACGCCATTCTCGGGATTTTGACGCCAAGATCGCTCTAACTCGCTCAACTTGCGTCGTAGAGAGACGGCCTCGAGCTTTTTAGATAGCTCCCGACCCACTGATTATTTGTTCTCACATTGGCCGAAACTCAAAAGTTTGAATTTCGCGAGTTACAGTAACTCAAAAGTGCAAAAGCACGAACGGCTTTGCTTTAGCTCGCTAATCTTACGTCGTAATCTTAATTTTTCAATAACGCTAATCTTAATTTTTCAATAACGCAAGCACGCCCCGCAGAATTTAATAACGCAAGCACACAAGCACGCACCGCAAATTCTCGATGTTTTAACACTAAGATCGCTCATTGCTACACGCAGGAGTGCGACACGGTTTGATTGCTCGTAGTGCGCTGTTTTGTGCTCTGTCAATTGTTTGCCAAAACTTTCACAAGTTTTTGTCGCCTTTTTGAGAACGATGCTTGAAAGAGAGATGGTCTTCCTCTAAAAGCCAAATTGCGGGCGAAATCAATATTGCTATGCAATACCCTCAAGCTCTCGCACTCTCTGCAGAAAGAACGCAACTCTTTGCAATGTCAGTCAGAATGCAAACTCGATTTTATAATACCGGAGTTTGTTAGGGTCGCAGGCAAATATCTTCATTATTTATAACGCCGCAGGCGACTTTTTCGCGCGGCCTCAGCCGGGCGAACCCCTACGGGAGCTTAGCGTCCGTGCGTCCGTCCGTGCGTTCGTCACGCTCTCAGATCTCGCCGTTGGTAAGCCGTAGGAAGGAGATCTTGGACTTTATGGATAGGTCTCGACTCACTGAGAATTGCGCTAAGAGGTTTCGAAATTCAAAAGTTTGAATTGCGCGCGCTACAGTAACCCGAAGGCCAAAACGGAAAACTGCTCTAACTCGCTCGTCTTACGTCGTAGAGCGGCGTGCGATAGGTCAAGTAAAAGGTCTCGACGAGCACTTTCGTTTGGCATTAAAACTTTTGTCAATTACGCAAACACGCAACACGAAAAGCGACATTCTCGCGTTTTTAAGGCAGAAATCGCTCTAACTCGCTCAGCGTGCGTCGTAGGGAGACGATCTTGGGTTGGTTGGATAGCTCCCGACTCACTGATCATTTGTTCTTCTTTGGTCGAAACTCAAAAGTTTGAATTTCGGGAGCTACAGTAACCCAAATGTTCAAAACGCAAAACTTCTCTAAAGCTCTCGGCGTGCTCTTTCATGCGGCAGCAATATATTCTTTCAATAACGCCAGCACGCACCGTAAAAAACGCCATTCTCGAGATTTTAACACTAAGATCGCTCTTTGCTACATGGACAGAAGTGCGACACGGTTTGATTGCTCGTAGTGCGCTCTTTTGTGTTCTGTCAGATTGTTTGCCAAAACTTTAACAAGTTTCTGTCACTTTTTTAAAAGCGTTGCTTGAAAGAGGTGTCTTCTTGCTCTGAAAACCAACTTGCGGGCGAAACCAAATCCCGGGCGTTATCAATATTGCTATGCAATACCCTCTTGCGAAGCGGGGCTTGTGAAGCGGAGCATGCGGGCGATAAACTCTCGCATTTTCTGCAGAAAGAGCGCAACTCTTTGCAAATGTCAGTCAGAATACAAACTCAACTTTTTAATACCGGAGCTTGTTAGCATAGAAATCGTTCTAACTCGCTCAGCGTGCGTCGTAGAGAGACGATCTTGAGTTGCTGGATAGCTCTTGACTCACTGATCATTTGTTCTTCTATTGGTCGAAACTCAAAAGTTTGAATATCGCGAGCTACAGTAACCCAAATGTTCAAAACGCAAAACTTCTCTAACTCGCTCGTCTTCCGTCGTAGAGAGACGAACTTGAGTTTGTTGAATAGGTTTCGGCACACTGATCATTCCGTTAAGAGAAGTCAAGATTCGAAAGTTTGAATTTCGCGAGCTACAGTAACCCAAAGGTTAAAACAGCAAATCTGCCCTAACTCGCTCGTCTTGCGTTGTAGAGCGGCATTCGTTCGACCATTTGAAAGCTTACGTTGAGGCAGTTGTTGAACGGTCATTCCTAAAGAAATACTTTTGTTTTTTTAAACTTTTGCCTTACGAACAACTTTGTCTGCTAAAAAATTAATCCCGGGCGATCCCAATGTTGCCCTGCAACAACCGCTCAGAAATGCGTGTGTCTTGCTCAAAAAAATAATCCCGGGCGATCACAATGTTGCCCTGCAAGAACCCCTCAGAAAGGAGCGTGTCAGAAGTAGCAGTGGACTCCGGGCAGGCGCGCGTCATATCGGAAAGGCTTCGAAATACTTTGCAAAAGTATCCACTCATTTACTCTTCCACTTTAAAACACTCACAAACCACTCTGTATTAATAAAACAACTCAACTTTTTTAAAACAGCTTGTTACTCTAAGCTTGTTGTTTAATATCTCGGAATACCACTGGACTGATTTGGCTGAAATTTTACCAGAATACTTCTTGTTACTATGAGCACCTATAGCGAAAATTTCAGCCGGATCGGTTAAGTCCTAACCCATAGTACCCGGAGGCGCACTGGCCCCCCACCGAACAAATTGGGCTGAGCGCTGACGCGCTCAACCCGATTTCCAAGCCAAGCATACTACAGTCCATTCACGAAAGGCTGAGATTGGGGGTTATTTTAGTTTGCAGACTTAGTGCTTCGGGAAACCCAAATGATTTATGCATCGTTGGATACCCCTGTTGGAGTGTGTTGCTGCGGTTCGTGCTTGGTCATAATCACGCAACACGCACCGTTTTGAGGTGCACATGAAAAATTTGAGGTTTTGTACAGGATTGGCGATTTTGACAATTTTTTGCACCAGTTGTACCCCGAGATGTTCTAATGCCCTATTTCAAATTCCAAAAATCGGCTGGCTACAGCGTTTGTTATGGCCTGCCGCCATACGTGAAATCGGGGGGGAGGGGTATGGGGGGCGGGGGGTAAGCTCCCCCCTAGCCAAAAGTGTACCCCCATACCCTCCCCCCGGTCACCCCTCCCGCCTTCCTGAAAAGACCCCCCCCCCCCAGAATTTCAAAAATTTTCGCCTGCGGCGCTTAAAAATGGCAAAAATTTTGCCTGCGCGCTTGAAAATAGCAAATTTTTTGCCCGCGGCGCTATATTCTGGACGTTTTTGACCAAAATTAAGCGATTTTTGGCACTTATTGGCCTATTTTGCAAGTTTCTCTCATTTTTGGTACTTTTTTGGCAATATTTTTAGGTCATTTGACCCCCCCTCAGACCTCAGACCTAGGACCCCCCCCCCCCCCGTGGCCGGTTGGCGCTTACACGTATGCCTGCCGCGTACACCTTACTATACCCCAAAATGGCCAAAATCGCCGAAATCGGCCAACAAGCTGTTTTAAAAAAGTTGAGTTGTTTTATTAATACAGAGTGGTTTGTGAGTGTTTTAAAGTGGAAGAGTAAAAGAGTGGATACTTTTGTAAAGTATTTCGAAGCCTTTCCGATATGACGCGCGCCTGCCCGGAGTACACTATTCATGCGCTACGTCTGACACGCTCCTTTCTGAGGGGGACTTTAGCATATGTAACTTACCAGGACCACACGTATCGCTT
>JASAMZ010005496.1:0-13234 GCA_030248115.1 Linhomoeus sp. GSCO2_2 | reverse complement strand
GGTTCAGGAACGACATCAAGCTGATGCTGGGCCGCCCTCCGAACGCTGTGTACAAAGTGCTCGGCTATCCTGTGAATCCCTACTGGTGGATCAACTGGCTGGTTCTGACTCCTCTGCTGCTATTCGTGAGTTTCAATGGTTAGACTGCTGAAACGTCTGAAGTTTGAAATTAGACCGTGGAGAGACTGCTGCAACATCTAAGTCTCTCTGTCAATCTGCGTTTGTTGCGCATCGAAACTCGAAAGTTGTGTTGGTTGCACGCGCTGAAACCGAAGCTGATCAGCGAGGATCACTGACACATGTGAAGCTCCACAAAGATGCCCGGGCGTTCGCGTGCTCACACAATGTACGCTGCACATATGTGGGCCACTTTGTGTCAGCACTGAAGGCCTCCATTGATTGCTTGGTTTCAGGCCATAATTATCTTCACCTTCTACTCTTACGGCGGCTTCACCTACGGCGACTGGGTCTACCCCGCAGAGTGGCAAGCCGTCGGCTGGTGTGTCACGTGGCTCTGCGTCATGTGGATCCCACTGGTCGCTCTCATTCAGCTGCTCATTGTCCTGTGCAAGGGGAGGGTATGTTGGCAGTCTCTTGGGAATCTTAGGGGTGATATGAGTAGTGGAAACTGCTTGGCCTGCCTTTCACAGGATCTGAGCACCTTGTGGAGACCCACTGACAACTGGGGTCCCGGCGACTATGAGGCCAAGCAGCAACTGGGTTGGCGTGCCGTTATGTAGTGGTGGTAATAGTTTGCATACACTGTTGCGTATTTGTATCGTTGTCAGTGTGGAGACTTGTGCTCTAGTGGCGCGGCGTTGGATATGTTGTTGAAGGGACATTTTCGCTTGTTCTCATTCAGCTACGTGAATGTTTCATCAGAAGTCCAGTTGTCTTCGTCTTATGACCACTTGAAAGCCTTTATTTCCCTTGCAGCCAGCCAGTACCAGATGCAGAACGTGGACGTGGTCCACCCCCAGCAGCCCTACGTGTCCCCCGCGGCGCAGTCCCCCGTCTACGCCAACGCGGCCTTCGGTCCGGCGACGTACTACCCTCCCCCCGCCAGCGGTCACACCCCCCTTGCTGGGGGGAACTTCGCCTACACCCCTGAGAGAGCTAGCAAGCTGGCCTACTAACGGATGATGAGAAGGGAAGCGAAGATCGATTAAAGGCGCTGTGTTACGTTGATTCATCAAAATGTGCTTTGTTACTCTTGCGAATTATTAGGTAGAATAGTGTGCCACAACAATGCTATTCCAGCGATCGTTACTTCAAGCACTTCGCTTTCTTGTACCACAGGAATGTCTTACTGTAAGCCGTCAGGTGCTTGTCGTCGTCTGCCATTACCTTAATAGGTCTATTGTAAATGCCACACCCTTTCTAAATGAGGCCTGCCTGTTTTATGCGCGGTGGCTGGTGTTTGTCATTTTGTATTTGTGCCTCTCGATAATCGATATTAACCGGTGTGCGGGCAGTGAAACACAGAACTTTGTGAAAATTGGCTGGCGACACAAGATTGGGACTGCGTGAAGCTTCGTGCTCTTTGAGTCGAAGAATTCGCAAGTTCTATCCTTCGGGTGACAATGCGCACATTGCAGGGTGACAATGTAAAGAACTGCACACATTGCATAGTTGACATTTGGAAGGTGAACGCACACACCCTCGCCCATCACCGCAAACCCTTCCCTTGATTACACGATTGAGGTATTGTGCACTACATTTAGGTGCTTTCGTCACCTATGTGCCAACTTGGATACCTAACTACCAATATCCCTTCAAGCTATCTCTAGCTTTCAGTTTCAGTCAACTGATTGTAACCGGAAAAGAAACAAACTGGTTTAAGTTTCTATTGGTCACTCTTCGTGTAGTGCAGAAATTACTAGTGCACAGCATTGCGCGAAGCTCCATGAAACCAAGAATTCACAAGTGAGATATCTCCAGTCTCTATGTACACTGGCACTGTGCATAGGTACCCTACGTACAAATATACCTATGACAGGGTCAACATCGACGAAAGATGAATGTACAGCAGATCCATGGCTACTGCAAACCGCAAGTTATTTGTTCCCTGGATTACACCATTACTGCATTGCGCATCAAAGTTAGTCCGGTACTGTACATATTGGCACCATCTTCACTCGATCTCATTTCTCTCCCTCTCCTTCTTCTCCTCTTTCTTCTTCAGCACTGTTTCATCGGCCTCAGCAGGTACATATCCCTGCTTCTCGCACATGAGAACGGAAGCCCAGTTGTCCTTGTGAACGTTGGCGAACATTGGCAGAGCGGCGCCCTCGTTGGCCAACTGGACTCGAAGGTACTCCCCCAGAAGGTAGTTGAGGTCGGCGCGCCGGTACTTGGACTGAACGGTAGAGAAGTACTGTAGGTAAGTTGTTGAGAGCAGAAGATGGCTATAGTGAGCTTCTTCCTCCAGTAAACGGTGCGGGCAGTTGTAGGTTAGTTTAGCACCTGCACTGCACAGTACATCACTGGGGCAATGGTGTGTGCATTCTCTGCTTCCACAGGTCTCCGTCTCAGTTCTCGCAAAGCGCTAGTCTCACTTGGACTTACGACGAGACAACTTCCGACAATGACAAAATCTTCAATGGCAATATTATGATACCTAATACAAATCCTCTTCAAATTGCAGGTACTGTACCCCAGTTCAAATCGGATTAGATACCTACAGTATCTCAACAAGCTGTTTTAAAAAAGTTGAGTTGTTTTATTAATACAGAGTGGTTTGTGAGTGTTTTAAAGTGGAAGAGTAAATGAGTGGATACTTTTGTAAAGTATTTCGAAGCCTTTCCGATATGACGCGCGCCCGCCCGGAGTCCACTATTCATGTGCTACTTCTTACACGCTGCTTTCTGAGCGGTTCTTGCAGGGCAACATTGGGATCGCCCGGGATTAATTTTTTGAGCAAGACACACGCATTTCTGAGCGGTTGTTGCAAGGCAACATTGGGATCGCCCGGGATTAATTTTTTTAGCAGACAACGTTGTTCGTAAGACAAGGGTTTAAAAAAACAAAAGTATTTCTTTAGGAATGACCGTTCAACAACTGCCTCAACGTAAGCTTTCAAACGGTCGAACGAATGCCGCTCTACAACGTAAGACGAGCGAGTTAGAGAAGCTTTGCGTTTTGAACTTTTGGGTTACTGTAGCTCGCGATATTCAAATTTTTGAGTTTCGACCAATAGAAGAACAACTGATCAGTGAGTCAAGAGCTATCCAGCAACTCAAGATCGTCTCTCTACGACGCACGCTGAGCGAGTTAGAGCGATTTCTACGCTAAAAGCGCGAGAATGTCGCTTTTCGTGGTGCGTGTTTGCGTAATTAACAAAATTTTCACGCCAAGTGAAAGAGCACGTCGAGACCTTTTAGTTGACCTATAGCACGCCGCTTTACGACGTAAGACGAGCGTGTTAGAGCCGTTTTGCGTTTTGGACCTTCGTGTTACTGTAGCGCGCGCAATTCAAACTTTTGAATTTCGACTTCTCCTAACGGAATTATCAGTGCGCAGAAACCTATTCAACGAACTCAAGATCGTCTCTCTATGACGGAAGACGAGAGAGTTAAAGTTTTGCGTTTTAAACCTTTGGGTTACTCTGTAGCTCCCGAAATTCAGACTTTTGAGTTTCGACCAATAGAAGAACAAATGATCAGTGAGTCGAGGAGAGCTATCCAACCAACTCAAGATCGTCACCGTACGACGCACGCTGAGCGAGTTAGAGCGATTTCTGCGTTAAAAACGCGATAATGTCGCTTTTCGTGTTGCGTGTTTGCGTAATTAAGAAAAGTTTTAATGCCAAACGAAAGCGCACGTCGAGACCTTTTAGTTGACCTATCGCGCGCCGCTCTACGACGTAAGACGAGCGAGTTAGAGCCGTTTTCAGTTTGAACCTTCGGGTTACTGTAGCGCGCGCAATTCAAACTTTTGAACGCCGATTTTTCGAGGCACATTACCAGTAAGTCGAGACCTTTCCGTAGAGCCCAAGATCTCCTTCCTACTACTTACCAACGCCGAGATCCGAGAGCGTGACGAACGGACGGACGGACGGACGCACGGACGCACGCACGCACGAAAAGCTCTCGTAGGGGTTCGCCCGGCTGAGGCCGGGCGAAATAATTGATAATGTCTGAACTGCGTGCCACCCTAAGTCAATGTGCGTACCGCACACACGGTGCTGTAGTACCTGTGTGTAGCGAAATCCGGTGGCATTGTCCTGGTAGGAGAGAAGCCAGGAGACCGGACCGTCACTGGAAATCTCCCTCACACAAGCGCTGGGAAAGCGAGCGATCAAGGACCTGAACAACGATCAACGATGAGTACAAAGAGACACAAATCGCAGTTCAGTACCCACTAAAATATTTAGCGGAACTGGGCTAAAGCGTAGAGAGACATACATACCTGACGAAGGCAATCTTGGTGTCCACTGACATGTCTTCGTAGAAGTAGGGACACTTGGAAGAGACCAGCTCGGCGTCCTCCATGTGCAGCTTCGACAGGTAGAGCCCGGCCGGCCATGGGTGGGCGGCTAAACGCGAGATGACACCACTGCAACTCTGTCTATGTACTTTCTGGAACTGTTTCAGAGACTTTGTGATTCCCAGAAGCTCACAGATTGTGGTCGGCGACGGGTGTTCCCACTGAACCAAGTGGGGCAGGGGCTCAAACTCGGACGTGTGGGGCTTCTGCTTCAGCTGTTGGCTTGTCTGCGGACCGCATTGAAAGAGGAGCGCCTTCCTGCTTTCCTCCAGTCCGATTCTCTCGCTGAGTTCGTCGTAGGCATCTGACAGGACTTGAGTCTCGACCAGGGGACTGGCGTGACAGTGGACAAAGGCGCCTTCTTGACTGGCCTGGGAATTGGATGAAGTGAATGGCGTTCATTGGACACTGGAGTGTCTCTCAAAGCCCGTTGTTACAGACATGTGATCCACAACGCTAGGTTCACATCTGATCTGCGTGAAGTACAAGAAGCCTGAATTTGCAGCAATGAATCTCATATCGCTCGATCAGAATTCATATCACACTAGGTACTTACTGTTACTAACAGTTAGCGTTACTCTAACAAACGGTTGGCTGCCGGTTGGTGGTAACTGGAGTTGCAGAGGCTTACTGCAGGCTTGCTTCAGATCCTTACAGTATCTGCTATTTCAGATAGATGTGAATGTTGTGAATTGGGGTAAAGATTCTTAGATTTCCAAATTCGCACTGCAAGACTACTGGAGACATGCATGAGCCAAGCGTTAGCCGGAGAAGCAGTCTTGATATATCAATCCACACCAAGACCAAGATACATTTAGACATCCTGACATTTCAACACACTCACCCCAAAATCCCCGAAGTCCTGCACCCAGAAGAGGAGCTGATCCTTCAGCGATTGTTGAGAGTGCGAGAACACTCCAACTTCGCTGAACTTGCCGCGACTCGTGTTCCACAGCAGGTTGTACGTTGAGTACAGGCGCACCGGGAGCTGGTCGGTGGGTTGGAAGCGCTCCAGGAGGGAGCACACTTCGGGAGTCGTGAGTCGTGTGAGTTGGTCGCTGGCTCCTCTATGTGGTGGGGAGGAGAGGGCTGCGGCGACCTGTGGAAAACACAAGAGCTCTCTGGGCCCTTTTCAAGCGACAAACCGTATTGGTCAATAACCACAATTGCGCGATGTGTTCTTTATTACGCTCAATTTCAGTTCTCTATACATTCTATTTCTTACTGTCGACAGGGGAGCTTTCGGCGACGTTCCGACGAGCAAAATCCGTCTGCGAAGTATCGCGGCGAGCATGCTGTACTCAATGCGATTCCTTTGAAACCTCAACTTCCTTTCTCTTCCTATTCTTGCCCTTAGAGTTGAAAACTGATTGAACAACGGCCTATTCACTGGCTGCTTGAGCGGAAGTACACCCGCGAGATCTTGTCAAGGTTCCAGCGGCGGATGATTCGGTCCTTTCCTTGACAAGGGAAAGGGCAATCGGCTGCTGTAGTAAACATCAACAAAGGAAAATTGGCGCGCTGCGCGCGTGAGCGGTGGTAATTCCGCGCGCGTGAGTCAGCAACACAGCCCCCCCCCCCCCCTCCCCCGCCATGCACCCCAGAACACAATGACGCCATCTCGACAACGTCTCGTGTGTACTGTATCCAGCCCGGATGCCTGCCGTTGTCAAGAGTTGACTCAACAGAACACAACAACTCGAAACAGAACAAGGTGCAAAAGTCTTGATTGGCAGTGGTTTTCACTTCATGATAGTTGTGTGGGTCTCAGCACGGGTTGACAAGTAAAAGAAGGCGTTACATTCCGCACTCCGGTCTTTCCAGCTGTTATCTTTACAGTGCCCAACGAGGGACGAAATTTGGACGTCATGTAGCGTTGAAGGGGCAAAGCTCGGAGGGATTACCGACATTACAGCATTAATGCCGTGTGCTAAAAGAAGAAATGACTGTTCCGCGGGCGCTCGGAGCAAAGCAAACACACTTTGCGTAGACAGGCACTCCAGAATGACTGTGGCAGAGGTCCAGAATGCTGCCAGCGCTGTGGTCGCCTTGAAACGTCGCTCTGTTTGCGAAGCGTTCACAGGCGAAGATGTAGCGAACAGAGAGAGAACAGAGAATTAGACTTGCCCGTAGTTCGACCGGCCTACCATATCTCTCTCTCACTAAAATACAAAACGTCAAAAACGACTCAAAACAATTCTTTTGAATGCCCACATCAATGTGAAAAGATGTGCGTCCACCAAAGCTGTCTTCAGCTCATTCTCTCTGCGGTCTTCTCAGCGATCTCAGTTCCAGTCTACATTCTCTTCCTCTTCACCATAATTCATAAAAGGCGCTCGGATGTGCGAATCGCCTCCTCCTTCTTCACTCTGTGCATCAGTATCGGAGCGACCGACCTGCTGTGCGCCTTCGACAACTGGTTCGACTTCCGAATTCGCCAACTGGGCTACTTCAAAGACTTCTACCGCTCAATTGAACCGGTGACGGCGATGTTCACAGTGCCTGTGGTGCACAGTCTGTGGCTGTCGCAAGTCTTGGGCATTTTCTTTCTCACAGCGAACAGGTTCACGTCCATAGCCGCGCCAGTCAAGCATGGAGAGGTGACTGTCTTGCTTCGATATTTGCCGATGCGTACAGTAAGTAGACTGTAACAAACCGCAGGCGTTGTTGAAATACAGCTGACTGAAACAACATTGTTAGTCAAGGGGCAATGTAAATGGCGGCCACGGTACAGCACAATGAAAGGAGCCTCTGTTCCAGTGGTGGAATGGCGGCAATCTTCTACTGGTAGCCATTGGGTGTCAACACCTAATTCCTCCCCTGATCTACCTGCCGCAAATTCCCTACCATCGAGGCCAGTTTGAGCCACTTTCAAACGGCTCAGAGTATCTTGTCTGGGTGCGGGACGTGACCGAAAACGCCAGACCCCTGTACATTATCACGGCCGGAATAACGGTTGCCATAACTGCCATTTGCGTAGCGATGAACACCGTTGTCATCTACAAACTACGAGTCCGTTTTGGAGGCAGCGATCGGACCATTGGTCAATCCAAAGGGCCAGAGCTCAGGCTGACTTTGGCGTCTCTGGCGATCTTCGCTGTTCTGCTCATCACCATCGTGTACATGGTGAGAAACGTGATCGAGTTTGATTTTGTTGGCAATTACGCCATCTTCACCCTGTTCAACGACCTGCTGTCCATGTGCAACCCATACGTCGTACTGTGCTGCAGCAGCGTGCTGCGCGCCCACTTCTTTGGGTACTTTCGCTGCCTGCTACTGTGGTGATCGAGTGCTTGCGCTCAATGCGGTACGATGAACGGCCAGTCATGTGCAGAAAGAATATGATCTAATGAGCAGCTCCCTAACATGGGAAGACAATTCATCACAACAACCTAGAAGCAAGCAGGAACATTTGCAGCTTTGCCGAGCCACTTCGCAAAGAAGTGCCACTCAGATGCCAATGCACAGTCACTATAGTAGAGCTAGCCATGCTACTGAACCCATCCCGGACCAGGATAAGCCTTGCGTACCAATGCTTCACCTCCTAACAAATGCGTGGTTATGCTTCTGCGCACGCGCTCATCATCACACACTTGCTGTTCCATGTAAGGTCGGCAGTGGCACAAGCGGTGAAGTGTTGCAAATTGGCCTCTTATGCCCATCCACCGTACCAGGTCGAAAGCTTCCCATGACCGAGCGAGAATTGGATTTGCACGGACATATGTGGTGATATCCGAGGTATGTATTTCACCTGTTCGCTCGGGGCTTAGCCTACGGCGCCTGTCTGCTGCGTCTGCTTAGATTGGTACTGTATGTGATGACCTGAAACAAGCGCCTCTTGGAATATCATTGTGATGGGGTGGCTGTTGACAAGCCCTTCGGCGACGGGCAGGTGATAGTCAAGGCTTCACAAATAAGCGGTGCTGACTCAAGTCGTCGAGAAAGAGAGCCCAGAGCGCCGACGTGCAAGAACCCCAAGTTCCTCTTTGTTGCACTGGGTTCCATCCACCTTCCACACTCACCTGAAGCAGTGACCAATCGACATCAGCACCCATCAACATGTGCGTCAATCAGAGTTGTCTCCAAATGGCCCTATCCGCCACCTTTTACCTCTTATCCACGCCGCTCTACGTCTTTTTTCTCTTCACCATAATCCATAAAAGACGAACGGACGAACGGGTCGCCTCGCCCTTCTTCACCCTCTGCATCAGTATCGGAGTGACGGACCTGACGGCAGCTTTCGAGCACTGGTTCAACCTCCGAATACGGCAGCTGGGCTACTTCAGAGAGTTCTACAAGGCGATCGAACCTGTGACAACCTTTTACCACGTTTCCTTCGTTCACGCGCTGCTGTTGTCACAAGTGCTCGGCCTCCTGTTCCTGACCCTCAACCGATTCACCGCTGTGGTCGTCCCACTGAGACACAAGAAGGTCCGTGTTGCGCTTTAGTTTGATCAGATTGCACAACGATGCCTGCATGCTATATATAGACTGAGCCATGCCAAACATTGGCGACACGATTAGGCATTCTTATAGATGATAGTCACAACTTTGCGCATTCTCCAAAACGGCCCACCCATTGATAACCCTTCCCTGATAGAATTCGGTGTATTTTGGACTTTGGTCATAGCAGCATATTGCATCCAATTCCAGATCTGGGAAGGCGGCAACTTCTTGAAAGTAGTCGTCGCTTGCCAGTACATCGTCCCACTGCTGATTTACATGCCCCAGTGCCCGCTCCACGGCGGGCACTATGAGCCAGTTAACGGGTCGGACTATCTCTTTTGGGTGAGACTGCTCACAACGAGCTTTTTTTGTCTAAATTAAGTTCCATTTAGCTGAAATTCTTCAGGTTCGACACGAGAAGGCCAACGCCGTGCCACTGTTTATCATCTCGTCCAGTCTGACGGGCGTCGCAACAGTCCTGTGCACAATTATGAACGCGATAGTCGTAGTCAAGTAACGCGAGCAGGCCGCCAAGCGAGCTGTCACTCAACCAGGCGACAAATCCGGCCGCGCGGAGTTAAAATTGACCCTCGCCTCGTTCGCCGTCTTTGTCATTTTGGTAATTACCGACTCTTACCTGATCAAAATGACAGTGGCGTTTAGTTTTGCCGATAACTACGCCACTTTCACTCTTTTCAACGACTTGCTGACCATGTGTAACCCTCACATTGTGCTGTTGTGCAGTAGCGTGGTGCGCGCCCACATGATAGGCTACTTCAAGTCGAAGAACAGCGTGTCGGCTGCTCAGAGTACCACCCACCCGAATCTGCCGTCCACGCATGGGAACTTTCTGCGCCGAGGTCAAACTCAGGCGCTTTGAATCAGCTATGCGTTCGGCTACCTATGTATATCATCAGTATCACTCAGCTTTCTTACCTGTGTATTCTACACAGCGGGTCAGTCATACTGTTCAACTCGAGTTGAAGCACTGTGCTCGCCTCTATTGTCGACCTTTCTCTAGTTGCCTGTTGCTGCGTTGGCAGTTCGACTTATGCTTGATATCCTATATACTAAGCGGCTAACGATGTCTGTCTGTTCGGCATCTGTCCGCTTAGCACTAGGCATTCAAATGGCGGCCACGGCGGCAATGACGCGATTGCAGCTGTCGCCCTGTTACTAAAAGACGCTCGGCACGCGCGACGCAATTAGCACTAGGCATTCAAATGGCGGCCACGGCGGCAATGACGCGATTGTAGCTGTCGAACTGTTACTAAAAGACGCTCGGCACGCGCGACGCAAGGATATCAAAAACTAAGGATTGAATGGCCAATTTCTTATGACAGAAGAGATTGATCCTGGAGATTTATAGCTCAAGCTCACCGTCATTGACTGTACAGACTTCAGAACAGTGGTGGCCGATGATCTACATATTATGCTTAGTCGGCTTGAGTGAGCACTTGAGAATCGAGTGATATGTAGCACAGAAGAGTTGTTTGTCATCAACCACAGACGATCGATGGCTCTTCGAACTGCACAACAGTGGCGGCTGGTGATCCGTCTTGCGCTATAGGCTTGAGACCAGAAGTCACAAATACTACAGAAACGCCTATTGGTTTTCGCTGGTGTCTTGCAATTGGTTGCTGGCAGAATGGTAGGATTAGGCTCTACAGCAGTGAACCTATACAGTGGCTGGTGGCTGGTGACCAATTGCAGCTGAGTCAGGCGATCATTGGCAGTCTTGGGCCTACAGTATCACCTACGGGTTAAAGGCACTAGTCTACATTACTATGCTAGCTAGGTGTAGTGTCTGTCCGTCTGTCTGTCCGTCCACGCTTGCCTCCCTAGCACTTCGTCACGCGACGCTTCAGCATGCGCTTGCCTAGCTAGCACTTCGCCACGCGACGCTTCAGCACGCGCGCGCCTAGACGCCAGCGGGACGCCAGCGGCGGCAATCAATCGCTGCACGGCCAGCGCCGCCTGTTGCTGCCTGCCTTCCACGCAGGCATCGCCTGTACAGTACGGCAAGGCACCGTCGCCGCTCAATCAGGGTCGCTCCCCTTAGCTCGCATTGGATCTGGCGGCTCTCTACCATTTGTTTGCGCGGCGCTTTGTACGGCGCGTTTGCGAGGCAGTCAGCGCTGTCGGTGTGCAACAGGACAGACTTTTTGCAACAGGACAAATGTTGCAACAGTACAGACGTTGCAACAGGATGGTCGCGCGAGGCGACCAGTGCCATTGGCTCGCAACAGGACAGACCTTCTGCAACAGGACAGATTTTGCAACAGGAGCAACAGGACAGACCTTGCAACAGGACAGATTTTGCAACAGGACAAATCTTGCAACAGGACAGATTTTGCAATCTTGCAACAGGACAGATCTTGCAACAGGACAGATCTTGCAACAGGACAGATCTTGCAACAGGACAAATCTTGCAACAGGACAAATCTTGCAACAGGACAAATCTTGCAACAGGATCGATCTTGCAACAGGACAGATTTTGCAACAGGACAAATCTTGCAACAGGACAGATCTTGCAAGAGGACAGATTTTGCAACAGGACAAATCTTGCAACAGGACAATTCTTCCAACAGGACAGATCTTGCAACAGGGCAGATCTTGCAACAGGACAGATCTTGCAACAGGACAAATCTTGCAACAGGACAGATTTTGCAACAGGACAGACCTTGCAACAGGACAGCACCATTGGGTCGCAACAGGACAGACTTTCTGCAACAGGACAGATTTTGCAACAGGACAAATCTTGCAACAGGACAGATCTTACCACAGGACTGATCTTGCAACAGGACAGATTTTGTAACAGGCAACAGGACAGACCTTGCAACACGACACATCTTGCAACAGGAGAGACCTTGCAACAGGACAAACCTTGCAACACGACAGGCCTTGCACCAGGATAGGTCTTGCAACAGGAGAGACCTTGCAACAGGACAGACCTTGCAACAGGACAGGCCTTGCAACAGGTCAGACCTTGACAATGAACAGGACGGACGTTGCGGCGCGCGCACGAGGCGACCACCGCCGTTGGCTCACAACAGGACAGACCTTGCAACGGACAGACCTTCAACAGGACAGATTATGCAACAGGACATTACGGCCATTTACGACTACATTCCGTGCTATTCAGATCACACAAATTCTTCTGCAACAGGAAGGAACGGCTAGTAGAGACATATGAAGAGTGTTTGTAGTTGCCGCTCTCGCCTGGTACTGACAGCATTGAAATAATCTGTTGTTTGCACAAAGAATGGAGATCGGGCCACAGTGTCTCGCGTGCTTTACTCTGCTTTTCTGAAAGAGCAACTTTCTTGTTTATCCATTTGGATCAACTGCGTAGCACGTACAGTAAACAGCGTTGAGTTGGTTGGTGATGGTTCACTCACACGCGCAAACTGCGGTACCTGGTTAAGCACCTCAAGGGGGTGGATGCCCGCTGTTGCGTGATCCGGTCTAATGAGTTTCGCTGGTTCAATGGGTGAACCGCGCCTACGTAGATTACTAGCGCGCGTGCGCCTAGATGACGTTGTACAGGGTTTTCTTTTTAAAGTGACTGGTCGGGAACTCGAATAACTTCTGTACCGGCGCATCGATTTTAATGAAACTTGAACCAACTTAAGTTCCATATGTAGGAAAGCTCGTGTTAAATTTTTACGGAAATTGGCCACTCGTAGCGACTACGCGACCGCTTGGAAGAAGGTCTACTTTTCAATAGGAGCCGTTCTTCCTGGGCCCTGGCTGAAGAAGATGACCTCCTGCTGGAGGACGAGGATCTGCAGCCTGGAAGAACGGCTCCTATTGAATAGTAGACCTTCTTCCAAGCGGTCGCGTAGTCGCTACGAGTGGCCAATTTCCGTAAAAATTTATCACGAGCTTTCCTACATATGGAACTTAAGTTGGTTCAAGTTTCATTAAAATCGATGCACCGGTACAGAAGTTATTCGAGTTCCCGACCAGTCACTTTAAAAAGAAAACCCTGTACTTGTGTATATCAGTCGGTGCTGTGCAGATGCGAAGAGTTGCCGAGTTTTCGAGAAAGCTGCATTCTTCTGACCACAATTCATAATTACGCGCACTTCTATCTACCACCACGTAACCAGCGCGCTTCAATCCCTATCAAACCTAACAGTCGAAGAGACGAGTGGGTGTATACCTATGCAAACTGAGCTGTGCAATATTCATGAAGAAGAGAGGCACAAAGCACGACTGAAGCGGCACAGTCACAGCGACGAAGTGAAACGCAGGTCCTAATGAATACTCCACTTATTAACGATCCGGAGGGTTG
>JASAMZ010005494.1:0-28525 GCA_030248115.1 Linhomoeus sp. GSCO2_2 | reverse complement strand
TTTTGGTATTTACTGGCTCCGTTACATCTGCTGATATCAATATTGCTAAGCAATACCTCTTGTGAAGGAGGAGCTCGTGAAGACCTCGGAGCAATACGGGCGATGAGCTCTCGCACTCTCTGCGAGAAGAACGCAACTCTATGCAATGTCAGTCAGAATATCAACTCAAAATTATTGTTTCTGTGATGCGTGTTTTAGTCAATTACTAAATGTTTGCTGACAAAAGAGCACGCCGAGAGCTTAACATTGACGTGTCGATTGCCGCTCTACGACGTAACACGAGCAAGTTAGGAATGTTTTGTGCTTTTCCACCTTCGGGTTACTGTAACTCACGAAATTCAACTTTTCAAGTTTCGTAAATAATCCGTGAGTCGTGAGCTATCCACTGAGCTCGAGATCGTCTCTCTACGACGCAAATTGAGCGAGTTAAAGCGATTTTAGTGTTCGAATCTCGAGAATGGCGTTTTCCACGGTGCGTGTTTCCGTAATTGAAAGAAATTTTGCAGTTGCATGAAAGAACACGTCGAGAGCTTTCACCTGACGTGTCAATCGCCGCTCTATGACGTAAGACGAGCGAGTTAGAGCCGTTTTGCGTTTTTGGACCTTTGGGTTACTGTAACTCGCGAAATTCAAACTTTGAGTTGCGACCACTGGGAAAACAAATGATCAATGAGTCGAGAGCTATCCAAGGTGCTCAAGATCACCTCTCTACGACGCAAGACTGACGAGTTAGAGCGGTTTTGCGTTTTTAACCTTCGGGTTACTGTAACTTGCGAAATTCAAATTTTTGAGTTTCGACCAATCGGAGGGCAAATGATCAGCGAGTCGAGAGCTATTCACTGACCTCGAGATTGTCTCTCTACGACGCAAGCTGAGCGAGTTAGAACGATTTTAGCGTCAAAATGTCGAGAATGGCGTTTTCCGCGGTGCGTGTTTGCGTAATTGAAAGAACTTTTGCAGTTGCATGAAAGAACGCGTCGAGAGCTTTCACCTGACGTGTCGATTGCCGCTCTACGACGTAGGACGAGCGAGCTAGAACCGTTTTGCGTTTTGACCTTCGGCTTACTGTAGCGCGCGCAATTCAAACTTTTGAATTTCGAAACCTCTTAGCTGAATGATCAGTGAGTCGAGACCTATCCGTAGAGCCCAAGATCTCCGCTCTACGACTTTCCAACGCCGAGATCTGAGAGCGTGACGCACGGACGCACGGACGCACGGACGCACGCACGCACGCACGCCGAGCTCTCGTAGGGTGTCGCCCGGCTGAGGCCGGGCGAAATAACCAAAATCGGCCCACTTTTGCGACAGTTATGGGCTATTGTTTTTTTTACTTAGTAGAAATTTGAATTTTTGAATTTTCGCAAAATTCTTCCACCACCGGAATTTTATACTCCACAAAAAATGTGGAGTATATAGCGTTTGTGCGCGAAACGCAGTAATTTGGATCGGATGGGGTTCGCGCGTGAAGCGGCCGATTTGCAAACGGTCTTTTGCGTTGGGTAGGCCTAGTAGGTGGGCAGGGTGGACACCAAACGGGGTCACGCTCCGGGACCCCGTTGGCGGGAAATTCAAAAATTTATTTTTTCAAAGTACTGGAAAATGGGTTGAGCAAGGTAGAACTCGAGAAAGTTGCATATAATGGTATATACTATCTTTTGATATGTTGTAGTACTCGAAAGGGCCGAGGGTGCAAAAAAAGAATTGGATCGCTGCGGGACCCATTTTGGCGCCAAATTTGAAAAATTCGCGATTTTTGGCCCCGGGTCGACTTTGACGGGCTGCTGTGCGAGCTAGGTAGCAGCTAGAGCGGCGAGACCACTCTTGTTGCTCCTTCCCAGATGTCCTCTATCGAATGAGCCATGAACGGAGAAAATCGGGCGAAACACAAAAAACTTTCTTACACTGCGACTTTTTCGACTCCGGGGTCGAAAATTGCGATTTTCGCATTTCAGCATCTATAGCGCTCGAATGCGTTGCCGAATCGTTCCAAAAGTGGTTTCAAACGATTCTGCGCTTAAATCTGGCCCAGAAAAGTATTTTTGAAAAATTTGCGGTGCTACAGTATCCCTGCCGCGTCAGTTTGAATTTTGAGCGTCGGGTCGACTTTGCTAATATTATGCTCGATTTCGGGGTTTTCGGGGGCGCTGACTACGAATTTGGCATCCGTTCAGTGTGTAGATGATGTTTGAACGTACCTACGACGAATTTGTATGCTACTGTACCCTAAGTGCAGAATTTCAGTTCCCGGAGTCCATAGGAAACTAGGGGTGTTGTATGTCGAATCTGGGGTATTCTGGGATGTAGATCACGAATTCAGCATTGCTTTTGCGATTAGGGGTGCCAGGAGGCCACAACAGCAGAGGAGTCACCATGCGTAGTAGTTCAAATTTGTGGAGTATACTGCGTCCCCCGGACGACTTGCCTGGTTCTAGTTTCTTGTCCACGCTGCGCGTCGACTCAACCTATCTAACGCAAACAAGTCTCTTTTAAAAAGCGGAGTGGTTTTGAGCTTAGAATTTTTACTGAGATTGTAGCAAGGCCCTTTCCGGTTTCGTGCAGCGTCTTTGACTCTCCTCGCGACTACACTTTTTGGAGTGGTCTTGCTACGCAACATTGGTATCGCTCGGGTTTAATTCTTTACACCAAGAAGATCATCTTTTAAGACTACATTTTAAAAAAGGCACTGGAATCTAACGCAAAACTACAGGTTAATTGTGAGCATGACTTGATATTGGCTTGCAGTGACCTCTTCAGCGATGTCAAGACCGCCGCTCTGCAACGCACGAGTGCCAAGATATAACAAACCAAAATCTGCAGTTTTCATCGCGTTTTGGTTACTGTAGCCCTCTCATTGACCTTTTGAAACTTTTTGTTGTCGGATTCTTGCTCAGGAGGTCGAGCGCTTCATTTTGATATGCAATTCGACTAGGTTCGATGAAGTTTTGACTTTTCGCGGACATTACTTCGGGATACTGTAGCGCGCAATTTTTAAAACTTGTTATTATTTCGACGTCACAGTTCGCGAGAGTAGTCCGAGGGCTACCCGTCGATGTGTCGAACTCAACCCAGCGACGTCAGACAAGCAGTTATCTAAGCCCGAAGCAAGCGTGTCGTTTCCAATTTTCGACGCGTTTTGGTTACTGTGGCTCTCTGTTTAAACTTTTAAAACTTTTTGTTGTCGGATTCGTGCTCAGGAGCTCGAGCGCTTCACTTTGATATGCGATTTGACTAGCTTCGGTCAACTTTTGTCTTAAAATGGACCTCACTTTGGAATACTGTAGCGCGCGAGTTTGAAAACTTATTTCAGTTTTGAACACTCAGATGGCGAGAGTAGTCCGAGGACTACCCGTCGATGTGTCGAACTCAACCCACCGACGTCAGACAAGCGAGTTATTAAGCCCGAAGCAAGCGTGTCGTTTCCAGTTTTCGACGCGTTTTGGTTACTGTAGCTCTCTGTTTAAACTTTTGAAACATTTTGTTGTCGGATTCGTGCTCAGGAGCTCGAGCGCTTCACTTTGATATGCGATTTGACTAGCTTCGGTCAACTTTTGTCTTAAAATGGACCCCACTTTGGGGTACTGTAGCGCGCGAGTTTGAAAACTTATTTCGGTTTCGACCACTCAGACGGCGAGAGGAGTCCGCAGGCTACTCGACGATATCTCAAACTCCACCCTACGACGTCGTACGAGCGAGTTATTAAGCCCGAAACTAGCGTGACGCACGTACGTACGTACGCACGTACGCACGTACGCACGTACGCACGTACGCACGCCGAGCTCTTGATAGGGTTCGCTCGGCTGAGGCCGAGCGAAAAAACCGCTTGGCGATCCGATTAGTGTAGCGCGAGAAAGCTTGGTAAGACGATTCTGTTCAATCCGATGCCCCCTATAGCACTCCTGCTTTTGCAACGCGGAGTGCCAAAAATCTACATTTTAGTTACTTCGCTACTCATTACGGTACCATCCAGAACTGACAGAAGATGGAACGATTGATAGTTTCAATAATGTGAATTGATTGAGTCTTACAAGACGCAAAACTGTTGCACTTGTTCGGCTTGTTGAGTGTACTTACACATCAAGCTCTCCGCAAGCCTTATTCCAGCAGCAAGAGATCTGCGGCTGCGACTCAATGGGGTGCGCGTACGCAACAACGGACAAGCGCCAGCTTAGTCGCCACTTTACTTCGGCGCACGCCACTGTCTTGACGCCGTCGACGACTCTCAGACGGCTTCCGCTTCAGTGCGACATGTGCAGCGACGCGACTCTGTTTGCCATGCGATACAACGTGGTTGATCACATGGCCTGGCACGGCTGTCGGCTTTTCGACGCTGGGGTGGGCGTCTGCGACAGCTGCTCGCTTCAAGCCAGGCGGAGTGGTGCGTGGAGAAGTGACCTGACGCGTCATCTCCCCGTTTGCCCTGAGGCGAAGGAGGGCGGCGGCCTTCTACGGCGTCCTCCTCCGCTGCGCGACCTTCTCTACTACTGCGACGACTGCAGAATGGCCACACGTTGGAAGACGGGCTTCCTGAAGCACTGGCTGTCCCAGCACGCTCCCAGCGGCGTTGAGCTTGGCGGCTGGCAGTGCGACGATTGCGACTTTGCGAGATGCTTGACCTTGATCGAGATGAAACTCCACGTTTTCCGCCGCCACTCCGGAACGGTCTTTTCGACTTCGCCGCCCGAGCTGTCCGAGTGCGACGCGTGCGACTTCGTCGACTGCCATCGTCTTGGCGTGGCCAAGCACATAGGAGGCGTTCACCAGGCGAGCGGACGAGTGGACGACGTCACCTGCGACGTCTGCGTGTCGCGCGTATCGCGCCGCAAAATCCGAGATCACCTCAAGGACTCCCACGGACCAGCGGTTGGTAAGAAGCTCGTCTCGTGGACCTGCGACCTCTGCGGCCTCCATCGGAAGAGAACGCCGAAGCAAGTGAAGACATACCACGTGATGGGGCATCTGGGAGTCAGAGCCGCGAGTCAGACCCGACGCAAGTACTGCGACATGTGTGGATCACTGTGGGGAATCTCCATTTTAAAGGTCGACATGGCTCGCCACTTGCAGAGAAGCTGCAAGGCAGTGGCGTTTTCCAACATCAAATGACAGAGTGCGACGGGCTGTTTTGATAGTTTTAACGCGTATATCCGCACTGTCGTGTCACGGAACGTTTGTTTCTTGGCTCCGCGAAGTAGAAGCTGAACTATAAGACTGTTTAGCCCATAAGAGATACTCTATAGTCCATAGGACACTCCTGGTACTGATGCCTATGACCTGGTGCTCTGATTGTGCAGCGTCCGAGGGCCCGCTGCCACTCACTGCTCAAAACATTCTGCGGGCCATGGCTGACAAGCGCTTCAGCGACCATTTTGCGTCACTACAGCTTTTGAGCATCGGTTGGCTGGTGTGACATCTGGGTGACCACACCACTGAGAACCGTGGGCTCTCTGATACTTGCCTTCTACTTGCTCTTGCTTATCTATGGGGCGTTAAGTAGCGAAAGCGACGACACCATCACAGTGAAAGATTTTCGCTATCTTCAAGCGGTCGCGGACCTCCTCAGCTCCGTGTACAGCCTCCTCTACTCATCACCTGGTGGACGCCTTGCAGAGTTGGACAGTGGGCTGTCAATGAAGTCGTCCACCACAACTCAAGTCGTGGCTAGTTTCTTCTTGAGTCCAGTGCTGGCCGTGAGCCAGGCACTCCAGCTGCTACTAAAGAGCGAGCAACCACTCTGCAGCACAACTACGCCAGTGTGAGCGCCAAACGACCTTACGCTGTTGCGAACGTCGCCTTCTTTCGCCGCGCCACAGCGCGGCGATGTATAATGTTCCATGCCATGGCCGTCTTCATGCCATCGTCGTCTAGACTTCTTCTGCCTGGTCGGTCAGGCTGTAGCCGTCTAGATGGCGATGGCCTATTGTATCAGGCCACGGTCCCGCAAAAGCTGATGCAGCGACAACCAAAGGAGCTGCTGCATAGAAACTGACTGTCCCCCTTGACGACTTGCCTTGACAGTCCACTTGTCACCGATTCTCAACGCTGATCCTGACGAGAACGATCAGTGGACGGCGTATCCTCGTGCGTAAACCCCTCTCATTACTGGCTCACAGACCGATCCGTCTCGCTTCCAATGAGAGCTCACCTTGATTGTCTGGGGACCTTGCGTATCCTCGCTGTTTCTGGCGAAGCGATGGAGGTTTGATTGCCCTGCCAGTTCAGTTTGTGACACGGTTACTGGATTGATGGCATGCACTCAAACAGCGATACTACTCCCGGTTTGAGTGCACTTTACAGTGTACATAGGTACTGTACATGTAAGTGAGTGGTCGATTCGCCCGGCCTACTCGACCAACGATGCGTCGTATCGAATCAGCCATCTCCAATGTAACTAACCACTGTATTAGTAGACCGACCTCACTGGCAGTATCTTTAGTTTGGCTAAACCTTTTGTCCAGTGATGTAGCATAGGACTAAGGCAAGGTTGGTATTGCCTCCCCTATAGTAGCTGTCTAGGCGGGAGCATTTAAGGCAAGTCGTCGTTGTCTTTGGGTCTCCTTTTGTCTCATTTTTCTTTGGCTTTGTTGTATCAGAATATAATCTAGCTGCTGACTTGGAGTTTACGATACAACAGTTTGGCCACGTCAAAGAAGTATTCCCTTCAGTTCTTGAAGCATTAAGAATCATTTGCAGACGACTCAACCACCACTTCTGCTTCTATTCCTGCCCTGACCTGCCCAGAAGGTTGTGCAACACTGTACCGGGTGTTTTGAGAGTCCAGCCCCCCCCCCCCCCCCCACTTCCCCTCCAACCACAGCAAGCTGTAGGAAAATTAGAAGGGTGAATCTTGTAGATATGTTAGCCCAATGTGTTGACACATCTGACGCCAAATGTCAGTACCCTAGACCCATTCGTGCAGAAATGGGAGCTCGAAACGCAAAATTGGTCACGCACGCTGGCCCTCGTGGAGGAGGTCCTCTTCACAGTGGTTCAAGTCGCATCAGAATAGCCGCCTTGCAGCACAAGTTGTGGCTGCTACAAGCCAGTGAGTGATCCGAAATTGACCAATTTTGCGTTTCGAGCTCCCATTCTCGCACGAGTGGGTCTAGGGTGTTGAAATTTGGCGTCAGATGTGTGAAGACATTGGGCTAACACACCTCCAAGTTTCACCCTTCTAGCTTCCTACAGCTTGCTGTGGATGGGGGAACTGGACTTTTGAAACACCCGGTAATGTATTGCCATTTTATGACAAATGATCCATGATCCAAGGGATTCAGTGCTGTCCGGCTGCGCAGTTCATGGGCCTTTCTGGAGCGGATCAAACATATTTCTGGTCGATACTATGAAGAATGGATTAGTCGAATGTCTGCAGCTCACGAAGGATCCTCTGTAAGTGCGCTGTCGCATTGTGGCACTGCACTTTGTCTGTATAAAATAATCGCTCTCTTGAACATTCAGTCGATTCAACGACTGGAAAACGGAATGTGAGATCCATGGCGGCGCCGTGGTGGAACCTTACACGCCCGTCTACGTCGGCGTTCTGCGAGGCATGTTCCGTCACTGAGTGGACCACCCTCACTCCCGAGACGCCCACCCCCACGTCCCCCTCCCCACTCCCCCCCCCCCCCTCCCTCCATTCCCCCTCCCCCGATCCACCCATCTGCCATCGAGCAAGGCTACCACTGTTTCAGACGTCGCCAACAAATCCTCCGCCCACAGTGTCCACATCTGGGTCCATGCCAAGCCGAGTAGAGTGTCACAGGACACAGTCTTCGTCTGGTACTCGAACAAGAACGAGGTAGACCCAGCTTTGTGGGAACGGAAGCCCATCGACGCCACATTTGAATGCGTGGTGCTGGACAAGGACAAAGGCAAGCTCGTGGAAGCCTCCTGCAACGATTTGAAGACTGGAGCCTGCATACGGTCGCTGCCGTAATCTGTCAGAGGATTGAGATTATCATCATCGAAATTGTCATCGAGACTATTTGTTTTAATTGGGATTGTGGAGCATACTGCTTCAACAAAAGAGGACGCGTTGGTGTAAGAAAACAGTTTTTTCGCCGCGCCTCAGCGCGGCGAGGTGTATATATACGGATGACAATGTGTGTGTGTGTGTGTGTCCGTCCGTGCCACCGAAGTAAGATATATGACATATGTGGTCAAGTAGAGTCGAGGTCGCTGAGTACGGATCCAGTGTCCGTTCCTGTTGCTAATTTCGCATTTTCGAGATATTCGCAATTAAAATTCCAAAATGTCGAAAATCGACTTATTCGCCTGATAAACTAGCGACGAAATTTCTTCAGCAATGGAAAGAGCATAGGCGGCGGATAATTTGGGACACAAAAAAAAATTTTTGCAAATGTGGAATTTAATAGAAATACGCAATTATTTGTCATAATTCCATAAATTGACACAAATTGAACGTCATTTATTGACGAATGTGAATGCAGAAATGGATAGGTCGTACGCCAACACGAATTTGTGACATAGTTTTTGCAGTTTTGAAAAGTGCAATTTTGAAATATTTACAATTAAAATACGAAAATGTCGAAAATCGACTTTTTCGCCTGATGAACTAGCGACAAAATTTCTTCAGAAATGGCAAGCGCGTAGACAACGGATAATTTGTATAACAAAAGAAAATTTTTGCAAATGTTAAATTTGACAGAAATTTTCAAAATTTGATAGAAATGCCAAAATTCCATATGACCAAAACTGTTGGTCATTGATGAATTTCAACGCAGAAATACACACACCAAACGGAATTCCTGGTAGAGAACGACTGCACCAAACATTTGGCAAGTTCTTTTGTTCGATGTGGCGTATTCACACAGGTATAAAACTTCAGATGGACGGCGTCGTATCATGCCGATAACATATAGCGAACGCGGCGATATCACTGAGCTTTAGATCAGCTGTACAGACAACCGTATCGTGAGAATAGCTGCACTTGGTTTGTGGTACACGTTCTCAAGATACCTTCTCTAAATACGGCTAACGATGTGTACAAAGTTCACTATACTGTTCCCCGAGGTTTGACAGACACGTTGTATAGGTTGAACTTTTTACACACACAGCTTGTTGTTTTGCCCGTTGACGTGCAATTGCAGTGTTTTACAAGGCGCAATAGGTGCTAGTCATCCCACAAACGCCACTTCCTCAGTCACGCCGCGCCGTCTGAAGACATAGTCGCAGTCTCCATGGTGAACACTTATCATCCTCAAAATTGCATGATACAGCCGTCTCACGGTTTATAGGGTGTTCCGTGCCGCACGCTTGAACGAGGCCGACAGGGAGCTTCCTTTCCTCAATGCCACAAGAGCACAGCCACTCAATACCCCGGAAAACAACCGTCAGTCATTAACTGGCGTATAGCACCATGTTATGCCCTTTTGTCGCTCTTGTACCACTCAGTTATTCTAACCAAGCGGCCAAACCCAAAAGACGTGTGGACCAATGCTGACGTGTTTCTGGACGTTCTGGGAGATCTGGCCAGACATGTGGAGGAGAATGAAGGCGGGCTGCCTCCCGACCACACGGCACTCAGTGACATCTGTCAGAAACATCTGAAGCCTGAAAAAGTGAACGTTGGCGGCACGACAGAGACACCAACAAAGGTAACCGAAGTTTTTGCTTCGTGAATGGATAGCAGCTCCCAATGAGACACTGGATAGAATTCTTGCACTGACACTGGATAGAATTCTTGCTGCCCGTGTCTCTGCCGGCACTGCCACCGTTCACACTTATTGGTTTAATCGCAGGCACTGGCACTGGATCGAATTCTTGTTGCCCGCGCCTCTACCGACACTGCCACCGTTCACACTTATTGGTCTAATCGCAGGCACTGGCACTGGATCGAATTCTTGTTGCCCGCGCCTCTACCGACACTGCCACCGTTCACACTTATTGGTCTAATCGCAGAAAAACAGGCACTTGATCGAATTCTTGTTGCCCGCGCCTCTACCAGCACTGCCACTGTTCACGCATGTTGGTCTAATCGCAGGCACTGGCACTGGATCGAACTCTTGCTGCCTGCGCCTCTACTGGCACTGCCACCATTCACACTTATTGGTTTAATCGCAGGCACTGGCACTGGATCGAATTCCTGCCGCCCGCGCCTCTACCGGCACTGCCACCGTTGACACTTATTGGTCTAATCGCAGGCACTGGCACTGGATAACATTTTTGCTGTCCGCGCCTCCACCGACACTGCCCGTTCACACTTATTGGTTTAATCGCAGCGAGCAATGATCGAGCTGAAACTGCTTGCATTCGAAAGAGAACATAATTCCGCATCGCTAATATGTCATCAGAAATTTTTTATCTCCTCTCTAGCGTGAGCTAGAAAATAAAGTTTGACGCAGCGGAAATCGACGGAAATTGCGCCAATTTCGAACTTCGCCAAAATTCTCCACTGATTGCAACGCTGAGTCAGGTGGTTAATACAGCATTCGAAGGCAAACATATCAGTGTGTAAGTGTGCAAAATTTTATAGAAATCGGCACAGGATGTGCGAGAAACGGCGCATACAGCTAGCTGGCGCGGATCCTATTTTCGGCTTTGTGCCGCGTTTCGGCCCCCCCCCCCCCCCCCCCTGCTTCCCACCGAGAGACACGGGTCGGCGACCGCGCTGCTGCCCAACCCGGATAACTTCGATGGGAGACGTCGTGATCTGCGGTGGCGTCCTGACCGCCGGTGTCTCTGCAACTTGCGAGCGTTTCTCTTTGGAGAAGAGGGAATGGTCCGAGTTCAAGCCCATGCGAGTGCCCAGGTTCAACCACCGCCTGGTGGAATTGAAGGGGACTCTGTATGCCATTGGAGGACAAGGTGAGTGTGCTAGCAATATATGTTGAGCGAGTCCATCATTACCCTCTTGTGAGAAACAAACATTGCTGCCATGCCGACTGAACAATATGCCGCTGATGGACGCAAACGGCCACAGTCCCCTCAGTGATATAGTACTTATATTAGGAATTAAGCAAGTAACTCTCCCCCCCCCCTCGCTACACTCATCATGGGAAAGGAAAGGACACAGGAAGGAGATGGACGTGTGTCTTGTACACTGTACATGCATCACGATGTGCGTGGTATGTATGCATCACCCCGTAAGAGAGTTAACCATAAGTGCAGATCGGGCTTAATATTAAGGCTCAAGCGGTCTTCTCACAAAAGATGCGATAGAGCGCTGGCAGCCTCGTAACGGAGAGTGGCAAGTTGTCGACGTCGAGATTCCCAAAGGAAGGTCTAGTTTTGCAGCAGTGCCCGCGCTAGCTGACTAACTGACGGCGCCGTCTTTTGCTTCCGAATGCACAAAGCCTGATGATTTGCAAGGTCGCGTTTCCTGCAACATACGTGAAACGACACAAGTGATCGCGTCGTTCGTGAGTTGTGCTAACTTCTTTTGCGCTGTCTGACGTGCTTGTGTGTTGCGTATGGTTCTTGATCGGAGGAGACTCACAGCACCGATGTGACAAAGTCGCGTCGCAATTCCACGACGGGGCAGCGTCAGACACCTACGAAGAATCGGCGTGCTCGCCTACAACGCTAAATTGTTAGTTCTATGTCGCCAGTGGCGCGTTTCTATAACGCGCCCTATTCGTCACGTGAATAATTGCCATGTATGCGCAGCGTCGCGCTGGAGTCTTGAAATCGCTGGTATGTATGACATATCCTAGGATAACCCAGTTTCCTCATAAGCTATGGTGGCGCAGGGCAGACAGCGCTTATTCTTCGTTCGGCCTCTTGGCGAACGAACGCCCGCCATCCCTGTCATCAAGACAGTTGTGAAGAAACGGTGTGTGTTTTCACCCCCTCGAACATGGAATGGTGGTGGTGGATGCTTATCGTTTCTCTCTTAATTCTCCACACGCCAGCGTCTCTCATCAAGCGACCAGATCCAGACGAGGCACTGGTGGATTCCGACGCGTTTCTCGACTCCGTTGGACATCTTGCCAAAAGCATGAAGGATCACAACGGTCAGTCACCGCCGGAGGACGTGGAATTGAGCGACGTCTGTCGGAAACATCTGAAAGCTGAAGATGAAGACGCCAGTGACACTGACGCGCCAGCTGAGACTGTAGTCACGGATCAGACGGACGTATGCGAGAAGAAACGTTAACCATAGCAAAGCATCGCATAAAGTGCATATGAACATCACCCTAGCCCAATGGAGTCCGTACGGCCTAAGTAGACTGAGGGTCCCCACTCGCGCGGACAAACGCGTTCGACATTACAATCCAAACGGCTTTGCCGGAGCGAATTGCTAATTTGGTTAGGCGAAATGCTGAGCGTACTTGGCCCGTGTGCAGACAACCGTTTGGTCATGCGAAAGATATGATTGAATGAGCCTCACTGCCTGATCACTAAGCGAGTTACACGTGTGCAAGCAAGCACGGTTGTCCCAAGAGGCCGAGTCGTTCACACGAACTGGAAGGCTAGCGGCTCGTGTTCACATGGACGGGTCGCAATAACGGTATGCACAATCAGAATCGGTACTTGACGATCTCTTCGGAGGGCATTGTGTGGAAGTTCTCGAAACACTTCTCGCAGTGCAGGAAGACACTGCAGACGCTGCAGTAGGACATGACCTTCGCGTTGTTGTTGGGTGGGTGTAGGGCGCACCGTTTGCGCGAGTTGTAGGCAACGAATCTGGGGAAGTGTCCCAAAGTTAACTTCACGCACCTCTGCAGGATTTCGCCTCGTGTCAGGGCAGGCGGGAACTCGTGGCGCGGCGTCGGCGTAACTGCGACAGGGCCCGCTTTGAGGGAGCGGAGGAGAGGCTCCAACTCCCCTAGAAGGACGTCCTTTGTGCTCCCTTTGATGAAGCCTGGGTGGAACTGCAAGTAGATGATGGCGGAGTTCACGAGAGCCGTTTCGAAGAGGAACATGAAGCCGGCGCTGAGTGTCCAATTTTTCGATTTGAAATGGCGGCGCTTGGTCGAGCGAAATTGATTGCTGTGGAAGGGAGCAGGAGGGGTTGGGAGACTGTACGCCGGATGGAACAGTGGACAATGAGACCTCACAGTAAGTCCACAGCGCCCATGAACTTGCTGTAGTCAGCGAACTCGCAGGGGCGAGGGACGGAAATGGTGCACCATGCACCGCTTCTATCCTTCATCTTCCGCTTGGCCGGCGCCCCGCAGACGTTGCTATGGTCGAAGTCGGTTGCTCCCACTGTGGTCATTATGGTGACCGGCTTGTTGTCCATCCAGGTGATCACGTCGATGGACTCTGCAAGCAAGGTATCCATTGGTTGTGAGAAGTGGCAGTAGACAGTAACATATGCACCGTCGTCGCTGTAGGCGGTCAGGGTGTGGCCGCGGGGCAGGCTCATTGCCAGGGGAGACGGTTTCATGATTTCCGCCGGATAGTTCGACCTGCCATGCGACATGGTCATTCCAACCCAGCCCGTGTTATGGGCTTTGATGAATGGGTACACGAGGGCAGTTGAAGTGTAGCCTCTGTCTGAGTACACCACCCTCCCCTCATTGAGATAGTTTCTCCCTTTGTCACCGAGCAAATACGACGACAGCAGAGCGTAGCAGATTGCTGGTGTTCTGCCGGCGTACTCGTCGTACTTGAGCGGGTCGGCGGATGAAATAATGACGTTCAATAAATAGCCATTAGACATGCACAGGCAGTCCACCTTCAGTCCTTCAGGGTCTGCTTTACAGCGGAGTATTGTGCGCAGCCCACAACGCCCGCAGAACTTGGCCATCTGAACGGTTCGCGTGGGCGAGTGGCTATATAGGTGTGTATTGCAAAAAGCGTTGTCACTACCGCTTCGTCTATGGTCAGGCAGGGTCCCGGTCTATACGCTCGCTGGAAATTTAACATTGTCACCATCCAAATGTCTCAGATTTTCGCTTGCGAGTCGTACGTCGCTGGAGACGCTCTGTTGGTCATGTAGCACCTTCAAGCGGCGGAGTGCGTGGCGTTGGGGGCGCACGACAACTGCTTGGCCTACCCAAGATAATATGACTACCTGAAGGAAAATGGAAGGAAGGAAGGAAAATGCCCATCAGGTGACTCTGCAGGCCGCCCTCAGATTCCAGATGCGATCAGTCCTTGTGGACATGTGAACGCAGGCGGCGTCACGTTAGGTCATACACCCATGATTGCCTTTGCTTGCGCATGTGTGGAATTCCGGTTCGTTACCCGCCCAACAGTGATGTTCGTTCACGTATCGTCTAGCTTCTATCATTGCAACTATGCAATACGCGCCGCTAAGTGCTTGCCCTGCATAATAGTTCCCAGTTCGTGCAGCTCACTTCGCTTACTTCGTGCAATTACAGCTGTTTGATTGTTCGCTCACGTGTTTGATTCTTCGCTTACGAGTTTGATTCTTCGCTTACGAGTTCGAACTTCGTTCCGTGTTCGAAGAACAAGCTTGTCCGGTTGAACCGTTAGCCGAACCATGTGAAGCTTCGCAAACACGACCCACCACTCCACGTGTCACGACCCGTCAAGTTGTGCTAAACACATTCCCTCCAAGTTCGCACCCCTGCTCAATGCCCTGAGGCGCTTTGTCCGGCCAAGTACAAATCTGCGGACTCCATTCGGCTAGGAGGAGTGCCAGATGACAAGTGCAAAAGAGGCAACGGGTGGTGGAGGCGACACCTCAGCCAAAACAGAAACAGACGGTCAAGTTTGCATGGCTGTTGTTGTTGTGCGGCTTCTTCAGTTGCCGTGATCTGGTCGCCAGTAGTTTCAGGCGCCGCAGCTGAAACTGCAACAGAACTTCGTTCTACAACTGTGGCTGAAGGTTGGTTGCCGTTGGCTGTTCCAAAGAATACGTGCCAGAAGCTTCGTCACAATTTCACTGAAGCTTCAGATGGAGGCGGTGAAACGACAACTGAGACACCTTTATCCGAAACCCAAGGCATAGGTTGGCGGTGTCTTGTCGTGTTTGCAAGGTTTTATTTCAGCTGCAGTGACTGGAACCATGTGCAGATGCGCCATCTGCAACTTCGACGGAGAATACTCCACCCTCCACTGCAGTCGCCAATTGGCCACGTCAAAGAAACGCTCCCTTCAGTTTTTGAAGCATTAAGAATCTTTTGCAGACGACTCAAAGACCACTGCCGCTTCTGTTCCTGCCCCAACCAAGCCAGAAGGTTGTGCAACAATGAATTGTGTACTTTGCTGTTTTAACAATAAATGGTCCATAACCCAAAAGATTCAGTGCTGTCTGGTTGCGCAGTTCATGGTACGTTCTGGAGCGGATCAAACATATTTCTGGTCGATACTGTGAAGAATGGATTAGTCGAATGTCTTCATCTCACGAAGGATCCTCTGCAAGTGCGCCGACGCGCGGTGGTGCTGCACAGCGTTTGTGTGAAACAAACGCTCTCTTGAACATTCAGTCGATTCAACGACTGGAAAACAGAATGTGAAACCCATGGCGGCGCTGTGGTGGAACCTTACACGCCCGTCTACGTCGGCGTTCTGCGAGGCATGTTCCGTCACTGAGTGGACCCCCTCACTCCCGAGACGCCCACCCATCTGCCATCGAGCAAGGCTGCCACTGTTTCAGACGTCGCCAACAAATCCTTCGCCCACAGTGTCCACATCTGGGTCCATGCCAAGCCGAGCAGAGTGTCACAGGACACAGTCTTCGTCTGGTACTCGAACAAGAACGAGGTAGACCCAGCATTGTGGGAACGGAAGCCCATCGACGCCACATTTGAATGCGTGGTGCTGGACAAGGACAAGGGCAAGCTCGTGGAAGCCTCCTGCAACCAGTGTTGCCGAAGTAGAGGGATTCCTTATCGAGTTAAGTAAAGTAAAGTAAAAATTTCGAATTTCTTATCGAGTAAAGTAAAGTAAAGTACAGCCTCGGAATTTCTTATCGAGTAGAGTAAAGTACAAACTGATTTCCTTTACCGAGTACTTAAGAGTACTCGTTAAGCTGATCCTAAAATTTTGCTTAAAAAGTACACACTTTTGGTGCTTAGCATGTCATTTGTGCAAGTGATGTTAAGGTGGAATTTCTACCAGTGAGAATAATGGCCGATTTTGCATCGATCGTCAGTCTCCAATCAACTGCCACGATGCACAGCCAGTTCAGCTTTAAGCAAAGCTTCAAAATCTCGAAGTCGAAGACACGTCATGGCCCCACAATTTGGTAGTCATCTTGCGAACTCAAACAGCCTACTGTCAGATTTCCCCTATCTGAATACATATTGATATCAGCGAGTATGCCAGACTGTTTCTAATACAACGTCATGCCTGTGGCACCCTCTCCCAATTGCTGCTTTGGTACACATAATTTTGATCTTGAAGTTTTTCTCAGAGTTTGATGTTTTCACCAACTGCTAGAGTACTGCAGCTCGTGGACACACAGCAAAATAATGTGATTTCCTTCCGGTTGAAGTGGATCGAGTACTAAAGAGTACTCTTTAGTTAAAAAGTACTAAAAAGTACTAATAAAGTAGAGAATTTCTTATCGAGTAGAGTAAAGTAAAGTAAAATTGCTCAAAATCTTATCGAGTAGAGTAAAGTACTAGTACTTTACTCGTTACTTACTTTTTAAGAATCCTTAAAAAGTACTCCGGCAACACTGCCTGCAACGATTTGAAGACTGGAGCCTGCATACGGTCGCTGCCGTAATCTGTCAGAGGATTGAGATTATCATCATCGAAATTGTCAACGAGACTATTTGTTTTAATTGGGATTGTGGAGCATACTGCTTCAACAAAAGAAGACGCGTTGGTGTAAGAAAACAATTCTTGTTTTGCCCGTTGACGTGCAATTGCAGTGTTTTGCAAGGCGCAATAGGTGCTAGTCATCCCACAAACGCCACTTCCTCAGTCACGCCGCGCCGTCTGAAGACATACGTGTATTATTATACTGAGTCGCAGTCTCCATGGTGAACACTTATCATCCTCAAAATTGCATGATGCCGCCGTCTCACGGTTTATACGGTGTTCCGTGCCGCACGCTTGAACGAGGCCGACAGGGAGCTTCCTTTACTCAAGACCACAAGAGCACAGCCACTCAATCCCGGAGAAGGGCGGAGAGGCCAGGTGCGCGTCGCTCTGCGCTGTGCACTCTGATTGGCAAGCCAAACCGAGAGGCGTGGGGAGTGGTGTGTGCTGGGGGGTTGTGGGAGACTGGGCAGGGGGGAGGGAGGGCGCTCCCGCCGCCCGGCAGTAATCAGAGAGCCAGAGGAGGGGGCGGTGGGGACACAGAAACAACGAAGATGTTGTTTGGTGGGTGGATGGACACAACAACAACGGCGGCGGGCAGTTCGTGGGGGGGACGAAGAGGGGGGGGGTGATAGTTGAGTGACAAAAAAGTGGGCCTCGCCTGGGCGGGAGGGGTGGTTTTGGTTAAAAAGGAGTGTTTGTGTTTTTTTTTCGTTATGAGGGGGGCCGCCCGCGCCCCCTCTTTGGTGGGCTTTGTTTGTTTTGCGACCGGTTGGTTTTTTGCGGCGGGAGGAACAACCTAATTTAGTCGGAGGGATTTGGTTGTTTTGGAGGGGGGACGACCGGCGCGCCCTCCTGGGGCGGCAACCCATCCTCTTTGAATAACCTGCTGGTCGCGCCCGTCCGCCCTCCTTCTCTGGGGGGGATTCTTCTCCGTCTTCTTCCCTCCCTAATAAGAGACGCTGTCCGAGAAAATCGACTCTCTAGGGCCAAAAGTGGACACGAATTTTCGACCTTCTTCGATTTTGCTGATTTTCACATATGTTAAACTAGAAGTAATCCTAAGCATCCTAGTTTTTATCCCAGGTCGCTACGACCTTCCTAGCGTGAATTACAAGACGTCAAAGTTACCCCTATTGACGAAAATTGTGTCTTCGAAACGCTGGAAACTAAAATTGCCATATCTCGCGGTTGCCTCTATGAAACAAACTAATTTTTACACATGCAAGATAGGTTGCGTGCCTCTACAAAATGCGTGAGTTTCAAGCAATTTTGTCTAGTGCAGCTATCGCAGCGTTGAAAACCCCGTCTTCTGCCGTGACCCGAAAAAAATCGGTTTTTGTAGTTTTCGTCAATTTTTCCCTCAAAATCGATGTTTGTCCGAGCCAAATTTTTTTCTAATCGAAAGCCCTATCGATTACCTTTTGATTTGTCCATAAACGAAAAAAATTAAAATACCCCCATTTTCGCTATATGCGTTGGAATACTACTGATTTGGCCAGTTTTGATAGCACCGATGTAGCGGCGCCCGACACTGGGACGGCTCTAGCTTGCGCTAGGCTTAGCGAACAAAACTCATTTGTTGGCACGTTTCACAGAACACATACCTCTAGAACTTGTGTAAATTTGCAGCAATGTTGTCGCGCGACGCGAACACAGTGTCAAAATGAAGTGTCATGCTTTGCATTAGGAAGCGTTACGGTCTGCTGTTTTTCTCAATTTTCTCTAAATATCGGTATTTGTCCGAGGCAAATTTTTTTTATGCGAAAGCCCCATCGATTACCTTTCGATTGGTCCATAAACGAACAAAATCAAAATACCCCCACTTTCGCTATATGCGACAGGAAAGTTGAGTTCTGCCACAATTGGGAATTCAGGACCATGTGGTGGCGGAAACAGAAAGAACCATATCTCATGGTACGGTTGGTCAAATGAGCTGATTCTTTTACAGTTAATGACAAAGACGCACCTCTCTAAACTGCGTTTGTTTCGAGCTAGTCACATAGCTGACACAGTGACGGAAACACCATTACCCAAACTTCGAGCAGTTGATTTTGTCTATCCAACATTCAAGGTTGCGCAGCAACCTAACGAGCCAAAGTTCGATGGTGATATGGTTGAACAAAATACTTCTATAGGTATCCTCTACCAACACACAAAGTTTCAGCAGAATCGGAGAAAAAAAATATTTAAAGAAATTTTGGCGCAGATGAATTTCTTAGACAAAAAATCTTTCTCTCCGATTTTGCTGAAACTTTGTGTGCTGGTAGAGGATACCTATAGAAGTATTTTGTTCAACCATATCACCATCGAACTTTGGCTCGTTAGGTTGCTGCGCAACCTTGAATGTTGGATAGACAAAATCAACTGCTCGAAGTTTGGGTAATGGTGTTTCCGTCACTGTGTCAGCTATGTGACTAGCTCGAAACAAACGCAGTTTAGAGAGGTGCGTCTTTGTCATTAACTGTAAAAGAATCAGCTCATTTGACCAACCGTACCATGAGATATGGTTCTTTCTGTTTCCGCCACCACATGGTCCTGAATTCCCAATTGTGGCAGAACTCAACTTTCCTGTCGCATATAGCGAAAGTGGGGGTATTTTGATTTTGTTCGTTTATGGACCAATCGAAAGGTAATCGATGGGGCTTTCGCATAAAAAAAATTTGCCTCGGACAAATACCGATATTTAGAGAAAATTGAGAAAAACAGCAGAATGTAACGCTTCCTAATGCAAAGCATGACACTTCATTTTGACACTGTGTTCGCGTCGCGCGACAACATTGCCGCAAATTTGCACAAGTTCTAGAGGTATGTGTTCTGTGAAACGTGCCAACAAATGAGTTTTGTTCGCTAAGCCTAGCGCAAGCTAGAGCCGTCCCAGTGTCGGGCGCCGCTACATCGGTGCTATCAAAACTGGCCAAATCAGTAGTATTCCGACGCATATAGCGAAAATGGGGGTATTTTAATTTTTTTCGTTTATGGACAAATCAAAAGGTAATCGATAGGGCTTTCGATTAAAAAAAATTTGGCTCGGACAAACATCGATTTTGAGGGAAAAATTGGCGAAAACTACAAAAACCGATTTTTTTCGGATCACGGCAGAAGACGGGGTTTTCAACGCTGCGATAGCTGCACTAGACAAAATAGCTTGAAACTCACGCATTTTGTAGAGGCACGCAACCTATCTTGCATGTGTAAAAATTAGTTTGTTTCATAGAAGCAACCGCGAGATATGGCAATTTTAGTTTCCAGCGTTTCGAAGACACAATTTTCGTCAATAGGGGTAACTTTGACGTCTTGTAATTCACGCTAGGAAGGTCGTAGCGACCTGGGATAAAAACTAGGATGCTTAGGATTACTTCTAGTTTAACATATGTGAAAATCAGCAAAATCGAAGAAGGTCGAAAATTCGTGTCCACTCGAGGGTCGATATTCTCGGACAGCGTCTCTTAAGGTACGGTCAACCGATTTAGCTGATTTTTTCGCCCGGCCTCAGCCGGGCGAACCCCTACGAGAGCTTTTCGTGCGTGCGTACGTACGTCCGTCCGTCCGTCCGTCCGTCCGTCCGTCACGCTCTCATATCTAGGCGTTGGTAGGGAGGCGATCTTGGGCTTTATGGATAGCTCTCGACTTACTGGTAATGTACCTCGAGAGATCGGCATTCAAAAGTTTGAATTGCGCGCGCTACAGTAACCCGAAGGTTCAAACTGAAAACGGCTCTGACTCGCTCGTCTTACGTCGTAGAGCGGCGCGCGATAGGTCAAGTAAAAGGTCTCGGCGTGCGCTTTCGCTTGGCATTAAAAGTTTTGTTAATTACGCAAACACGCAACACGAAAAGCGACATTCTCGCGTTTTTGACACAGAAATCGCTCTAACTCACTCAGCGTGCGTCGTAGAGAGACGGTCTTAAGTTGGTTGGATAGATCTCGACTCACTGATCATTTGTTCTCCTATTGGTCAAAACCCAAAAGTTTGAATTTCGCGCGCTACAGTAACCCAAAGGTTCAAAACGTTAAACATCTCTAACTCGCTCGTCTTCCGTCGTAGAGAGACGATCTTGAGGTCGTTGAATAGGTTTTGGCACACTGATCATTCCGTTAAGAGAAGTCGAGATTCAAAAGTTTGAATTTCGCGAGCTACAGTAATTCAAAGGTTGAAACAGCAAAGCGGTTCTAACTCGCTCGTCTTACGTCGTAGAGCGGCGTGCGATAGGTCTACTAAAAGGTCTCGACGCGGTCTTTCGTTTGGCATAAAACATTTTCTAAATTACGCAAACACGCAACACGAAAAGCGACATTCTCGCGTATATAACACAGAAATCGCTCTACCTCGCTCAGCGTGCGTCGCAGAGAGACGATCTTGAGTTTGTTGGATAGCTCTCGGCTCACTAATCATTTGTTCTTCTATGCGTCGAAACTCAAAAGTTTGAATATCGCGAGCTACAGTAACCCAACGGTTGAAAACGCAAAACTTCTCTAACTCGCTCGTCTTCCGTCGTAGAGAGACGATCTTGAGCACGTTGAATAGGTTTCGGCACACTGATCATTCCTTTAGGAGAAGTCGAGATTCAAAAGTTTGAATTTCGCAAGCTACAGTAACTCAAAGGTTCAAACAGCGAATCGGGCCTAACTCGCTCGTCGTACGTTGTAGAGCGGCATTCGTTCGACCGTTTGAAAGCTTACGTTGAGGCAGTTGTTGAGCGGTCATTCCTAAAGAAATACGTTTGTTTTTTAACTCTTGTAGTACGAACAACTTTGTCTGCTAAAAAAATTAATCCTGGGCGATCCCAATGTTGCCTTGCAACAACCGCTCAGAAATGCGTGTGTCTTGCTCAAAAAAAAATAATCCCGGGCGATTCCAATGTTGCCCTGCAAGACCCCCTCAGAAAGGAGCGTGTCAGAAGTAGCGCATGAATAGTGGACTCCGGGCGGGCGCGCGTCATATCGGGAAGGCTTCGAAATACTTTACAAAAGTATCCACTCTTTTACTCTTCCACTTTAAAACACTCACAAACCACTCTGTATTAATAAAACAACTCAACTTTTTTAAAACAGCTTGTTTAGAATGTGGATAGAAGATACTGCAACTTAAAAGTGTGCACAATTTTGTGCGAATCGGTTGAGCCGCTTGCGACACGCATCTGCGCCAATCACCAGCTTGGAATCAACCACACCCGCATTGTTGGCCCTCTTTGATCGTTGTTGTGCGAATCGACCGGCGCAATTTCTGAAGTATTGTTCACATCCATAACCAACTCAAGCGACTTTTTCACATTATAGGGTACACATCTGGACCTAACTGTGTGCAAGGTTTCATTCCAATCGGATTTGTCAAATTCAGTTGGTGGCCTCTTCAGTGCGATTCATTGCGATATTCCCGTGTGCAGCGCTATCTCACGTATGGTCCAACCAATTCGTACAAAATTTTACACACTTTTAAGTTTAAATATCTTCTACATATATTCTAAAAATCAGCTAAATCGGTAGACCGTACATCAAGTAATTCGCGTCCAAAGAGCGGGCGTCGAGGCTGGACCACTCTGTATGTAGGTATTTATATTCGGTCACTGGAAACTCGTGTGCTGTGCTCGAAACTGACCATAAGGCACGCTTTACTTTGCAACTGGATTACTCTTGTGAATGAAGCAGCTGAGAAGCCATCTTTGTCTTCTGTGCCAGCTGAGCTTCAGCGTGGGTTATTTCTTGCAGAGACTGCAGCGGAAACTCCAACTGCGTCTCCTTCCTCCACTGAGATTGAAGGTTGGTGATTCTTGACCAATGGTTTTGACTTTGGATGGCTTCCTTTAGCCACCACAGAAGTGTTACTTGCAGAGACTGCAGCGGAAACTCAAACTGTGTCTCCTTCCTCCACTGGGCTTGAAGGCTGGTCATTCTTGACCAATGGGTTTGACTTTCAGTGGTTTCGTTCACCACAACTCACGAAGTGTTACTTGCAGAGACTGCAGTGGAAACTCCGATTGCGTCTGCTTCCTCCACTGAGCTTGAAGGCTGGTGATTCTTGACCATTTGTTTTGACTTTTGATGGTTTTCTTCAGCCACCACAGAAGTGTTACTTGCAGAGACTGCAGCGGAAACTCCAACTGTGTCTGCTTCCTCACCTGAGCTCGAGGGTTGGTGATTCTTGACTATTGGCTTAGACTTTCAGTGGTTTCCTTTAACCACCACAGAAGTGTTACTTGCAGAGACTGCAGCGGAAACTACAACTGCGTCTGCTTCCTCCACAGAGCTCGAGGGTTGGTGATTCTTGACTATTGGTTTAGACTTTCAGTGGTTTCCTTTAACCACCACAGAAGTGTTACTTGCAGAGACAGCAGCGGAAACTACAACTGCGTCTGCTTCCTCCGCTGAGCTTGAAGGTTGGTCATCCTTGACCAATGGGTCTGACTTTCAGTGGTTTCGTTTACCACAGAAGTGTTTCTTGCAGAGACTGCGTCGGAAACTCCAGCTGCATCTCCTTCCTCCACTGAGATTGAAGGTTATTGATTCTTGACAAATGGTTTTGACTTTAGTGGTTTACTTGAGCCACTACGGAAGTGTTGTTTGCAGAGACTGCAGCAGAAACTCCAACTGCGTCTCCTTCCTCCACTGAGCTTGAAGGTTTGCGATTCTTGACCAATGTTTTGACTTTTAATGGTTTCTTTTAACCACCGCAGATGTGTTACTTGCAGAGACTGCAATGGAAACTTCAACTGCATATCCCTCCTCCATTGAATTTGAAAGTTGGTGATTCATGACCATTGAGGTTCACTTTTAGTTTAATGGTGTCCGTTGGCCACTGGTTTTTCACACAAAAAGGATTACCTGCAGATATTGCAATGGAAACATCAATTGCAGCTCCATCTCTTACTGGTTATTGTTTCTTTCCTGTAGGTTTTGATGGTTTCTTTCACCCATTACATACTGTATGTGCGTGCTTGCAGATACGGCAGCCGAAACTCCAACTGTGTCTCCTTCCTTCACTGAACTTGAAGGTTGGTGATTACTGACCATTGTCTTTGATTATTGATGGTTTCCTTCGGCCACTACAAAAGGGTTACTTGCAGATACTGCAACGGAGACTCCAATTGCATCTACATCTCCTACGGAGATTGATGGTTGGCGTTTCTTTGCTGTATGCTATGTTATGATGGTTTCTTTCATAAATTGCATATGTGTGTGCTTCCAGATACGGCAGCCGAAACTCCAACTGCGTCTCCTTCCTCCACTGAGCTTGAAGGTTGGTGATTCTTGACCAATGGTTTTGACTTTGGATGGTTTCCTTTAGCCATCACAGAAGTGTTACTTGCAGAGACTGCAGCGGAAACTCCAACTGCGTCTCCTTCCTCGACTGAGCTTGAAGGTTGGTGCTTCTTGACCAATGGTTTTGACTTTGGATGGTTTCCTTCAGCCACCACAGAAGTGTTACTTGCAGAAACTGCAGCGGAAACTCCAACTGCGTCTCCTTCCTCCACTGAGCTTGAAGGTTGGTGATTCTTGACCAATGGTTTTGACTTTGGATGGTTTCCTTTAGCCACCACAGAAGTGGTACTTGCAGAGACTGCAGCGGAAACTCCAACTGCGTCTCCTTCTTCCACTGAGCTTGAAGGTTGGTGATTGTTGACCAATGGTTTTGACTTTGGATGGTTTCCTTCAGCCACCACAGAAGTGTTACTTGCAGAGACTGCAGCGGAAGCTCCAACTGCGTCTCATTCCTCCACTGAGCTTGAAGGTTGGTGATTGTTGACTAATGGTTTTGACTTTGGATGGTTTCCTTCAGCCACCATAGAAGTGTTACTTGCAGAGACTGCAGCGGAAACTCCAACTGCGTCTCCTTCCTCCACTGAGTTTGAAGGTTGGGATTCTTGACGAATGGTTTTGACTTTGGATGGTTTCCTTTAGCCACCACAGAAGTGTTACTTGCAGAGACTGCAGCGGAAACTCCAACTGCGTCTCCTTCCTCCACTGAGCTTGAAGGTTGGTGATTCTTGACCAATGGTTTTGACTTTGGATGGTTTCCTTCAGCCACCACAGAAGTGTTACTTGCAGAGACTGCAGCGGAAACTCCAACTGCGTCTCCTTCCTCCACTGAGCTTGAAGGTTGGTGATTCTTGACCAATGGTTTTGACTTTGGATGGTTTCCTTCAGCCACCACAGAAGTGTTACTTGCAGAGACTGCAGCGGAAACTCCAACTGCGTCTCCTTCCTCCACTGAGCTTGAAGGTTGGTGATTCTTGACCAATGGTTTTGACTTTGGATGGTTTCCTTAAGACACCACAAAAGTCTTACTTGCAGTGACTGCAGCAGGAAACTCCAACTGCGTCTCCTTCCCCCACTGCAGCCCGTGTTTGTTTTGGGGGGGGGGGGGGGGGGGGGAATGGTTTTGACTTTGGATGGTTTCCTTCAGCCACCACAGAAGTGTTACTTGCAGAGACTGCAGCGGAAACTCCAACTGCGTCTCGTTCCTCCACTGAGCTTGAAGGTTGGTGATTGTTGACTAATGGTTTTGACTTTGGATGGTTTCCTTCAGCCACCACAGAAGTGTTACTTGCAGAGACTGCAGCGGAAACTCCAACTGCGTCTTCTTCCTCCACTGAGCTTGAAGGCTGGTGATTCTTGACCAATGGTTTTGACTTTGGATGGTTTCCTTCAGCCACCACAGAAGTGTTACTTGCAGAGACTGCAGCGGAAACTCCAACTGCGTCTCCTTCCTCCACTGAGCTTGAAGGTTGGTGATTGTTGACCAATGGTTTTGACTTTGGATGGTTTCCTTCAGCCACCACAGAAGTGTTACTTGCAGAGACTGCAGCGGAAACTCCAACTGCGTCTCCTTCCTCCACTGAGCTTGAAGGTTGGTGATTCTTGACCAATGGTTTTGACTTTGGATGGTTTCCTTCAGCCACCACAGAAGTGTTACTTGCAGAGACTGCAGCGGAAACTCCAACTGCGTCTCCTTCCTCCACTGAGCTTGAAGGTTGGTGATTCTTGACCAATGGTTTTGACTTTGGATGGTTTCCTTCAGCCACCACAGAAGTGTTACTTGCAGAGACTGCAGCGGAAACTCCAACTGCGTCTCGTTCCTCCACTGAGCTTGAAGGTTGGTGATTGTTGACTAATGGTTTTGACTTTGGATGGTTTCCTTCAGCCACCACAGAAGTGTTACTTGCAGAGACTGCAGCGGAAACTCCAACTGCGTCTCCTTCCTCCACTGAGCTTGAAGGTTGGTGATTGTTGACCAATGGTTTTGACTTTGGATGGTTTCCTTCAGCCACCACAGAAGTGTTACTTGCAGAGACTGCAGCGGAAACTCCAACTGCGTCTCCTTCCTCCACTGAGCTTGAAGGTTGGTGATTGTTGACCAATGGTTTTGACTTTGGATGGTTTCCTTCAGCCACCACAGAAGTGTTACTTGCAGAGACTGCAGCGGAAACTCCAACTGCGTCTCCTTCCTCCACTGAGCTTGAAGGTTGGTGATTCTTGACCAATGGTTTTGACTGTTTTGACTTTGGATGGTTTCCTTCAGCCACCACAGAAGTGTTACTTGCAGAGACTGCAGCGGAAACTCCAACTGCGTCTCCTTCCTCCACTGAGCTTGAAGGTTGGTGATTGTTGACCAATGGTTTTGACTTTGGATGGTTTCCTTCAGCCACCACAGAAGTGTTACTTGCAGAGACTGCAGCGGAAACTCCAACTGCGTCTCCTTCCTCCACTGAGCTTGAAGGTTGGTGATTCTTGACCAATGGTTTTGACTTTGGATGGTTTCCTTCAGCCACCACAGAAGTGTTACTTGCAGAGACTGCAGCGGAAACTCCAACTGCGTCTCCTTCCTCCACTGAGCTTGAAGGTTGGTGATTCTTGACCAATGGTTTTGACTTTGGATGGTTTCCTTCAGCCACCACAGAAGTGTTACTTGCAGAGACTGCAGCGGAAACTCCAACTGCGTCTCCTTCCTCCACTGAGCTTGAAGGTTGGTGATTGTTGACTAATGGTTTTGACTTTGGATGGTTTCCTTCAGCCACCACAGAAGTGGTACTTGCAGAGACTGCAGCGGAAACTCCAACTGCGTCTCCTTCCTCCACTGAGCTTGAAGGTTGGTGATTCTTGACCAATGGTTTTGACTTTGGATGGTTTCCTTTAGCCACCACAGAAGTGTTACTTGCAGAGACTGCAGCGGAAACTCCAACTGCGTCTCCTTCCTCCACTGAGCTTGAAGGTTGGTGATTGTTGACCAATGGTTTGACTTTGGATGGTTTCCTTCAGCCACCACAGAAGTGTTACTTGCAGAGACTGCAGCGGAAACTCCAACTGCGTCTCCTTCCTCCACTGAGCTTGAAGGTTGGTGATTGTTGACTAATGGTTTTGTCTTTGGATGGTTTCCTTCAGCCACCACAGAAGTGTTACTTGCAGAGACTGCAGCGGAAACTCCAACTGCGTCTCCTTCCTCCACTGAGCTTGAAGGTTGGTGATTGTTGACCAATGGTTTTGACTTTGGATGGTTTCCTTCAGCCACCACCGAAGTGTTACTTGCAGAGACTGCAGTGGAAACTCCAACTGCGTCTCCTTCCTCCACTGAGCTTGAAGGTTGGTGATTGTTGACTAATGGTTTTGACTTTGGATGGTTTCCTTCAGCCGCCACAGAAGTGTCACATACTTGCAGAGACTGCAGCGGAAACTCCAACTGCGTCTCCTTCCTCCACTGAGCTTGAAGGTTGGTGATTCTTGACCAATGGTTTTGACTTTGGATGGTTTCCTTCAGCCACCACAGAAGTGTTACTTGCAGAGACTGCAGCGGAAACTCCAACTGCGTCTCCTTCCTCCACTGAGCTTGAAGGTCGGTGATTGTTGGCCAATGGTTTTGACTTTGGATGGTTTCCTTCAGCCACCACAGAACTGTTACTTGCAGAGACTGCAGCGGAAACTCCAACTGCGTCTCCTTCCTCCACTGAGCTTGAAGGTTGGTGACTGTTGACCAATGGTTTTGACTTTGGATGGTTTCCTTCAGCCACCACAGAAGTGTTACTTGCAGAGACTGCAGCGGAAACTCCAACTGCGTCTCCTTCCTCCACTGAGCATGAAGGTTGGTGATTGTTGACCAATGGTTTTGACTTTGGATGGTTTCCTTCAGCCACCACCGAAGTGTTACTTGCAGAGACTGCAGTGGAAACTCCAACTGCGTCTCCTTCCTCCACTGAGCTTGAAGGTTGGTGATTGTTGACTAATGGTTTTGACTTTGGATGGTTTCCTTTAGCCACCACAGAAGTGTTACTTGCAGAGACTGCAGCGGAAACTCCAACCACGTCTCCTTCCTCGACTGAGCTTGAAGGTTGGTGATTGTTGACCAATGGTTTTGACTTTGGATGGTTTCCTTCAGCCACCACAGAAGTGTTACTTGCAGAGACTGCAGCGGAAACTCCAACTGCGTCTCCTTCCTCCACTGAGCTTGAAGGTTGGTGATCGTTGACCAATGGCTTTGACTTTGGATGGTTTCCTTCAGCCACTACAGAAGTGTTACATACTTGCAGAGACTGCAGCGGAAACTCCAACTGCGTCTCCTTCTTCCACTGAGCTTGAAGGTTGGTGATTCTTGACCAATGGTTTTGACTTTGGATGGTTTTCTTCAGCCGCCACAGAAGTGTTACTTGCAGAGACTGCAGCGGAAACTCCAACTGCGTCTCCTTCCTCCACTGAGCTTGAAGGTTGGTGATTGTTGACCAATGGTTTTGACTTTGGATGGTTTCCTTCAGCCACCACAGAAGTGTTACTTGCAGAGACTGCAGCGGAAACTCCAACTGCGTCTCCTTCCTCCACTGAGCTTGAAGGTTGGTGATTGTTGACCAATGGTTTTGACTTTGGATGGTTTTCTTCAGCCACCACAGAAGGGGTACT
>JASAMZ010005492.1:0-16148 GCA_030248115.1 Linhomoeus sp. GSCO2_2 | reverse complement strand
GGGGGGGGGGGGCTTACCCCCCCATACCCCCCCGGTTACACGTACGGTTGAGCGTCCAACAAGCTCACTGGACTGTTCCCAGGTATTGGTATCGCAATGGTGATCATTGATGGAGCCAGGGTCATTTCATACCAAGTCCTGGTGGCTTGGCAGCTGTACTTTCTGTTCTTCACTCTGACGTCGGCCATGAAGGGCGACGACAACTTGTTGTGGGGAAGCTGCCCAAATGCTTCATGGACCAATGACCAGTGCTGGCCTTCGTGCAACGAAACGGTTCCAACGGAGCTTCTGAACACAAGCTCCACTTACCAGTTCTTTCGGTAGGTCGACGTCGGCCACTGATGAAGAAGTTATGGACTCCAACCGTGACAGACACTTCATGGTGGTATTTCAGCTCTAGCCTCCTCCAAGAGCCAAGGCAACATGAGATCAGCCACTTGTCGGACATCGACCTGCCAATAAATGGCGTCTTCGCAGTCTGTCTTCTCTTCGCCTGGCTGCTCACGTTTCTCATCGTGGGCAGCGGCCTCAAGTGGACTGGCAGAGTGGTCTTTGTCACGGCCACTGCGCCATTCCCAGTCTTTGTGGTGCTCTTTCTGAGGGTGGCTGTCATGAAAATTAACTGGGAAACGGACGTCGTCTATGGATACTTCTTTCCAGAGGATTTTTGGCAACGACTAGCTGATCCAATGGTTGGCTCTATGAACAGGCACAAATGGTCGTGACTGATTCTAAAACGCGTTGCGTTTGTTGCAGACGTGGCTGGCAGCGCTTCAGCATAGCGTATTCTCTCTCACCCATGGCAATGGCACGTTGATCGTCTTGTCCATGTACAGTCGCCGGCGAAACAACATCTACAGAGACGCTTGGATAGTCTCCATTGTGTCAGTGGCTTGCTTCATTTGCTCGCTGTATTACTGTGATGATTTCGTCATTTCAACGCATAGATGCTTCCAGAGACACTGTCGCTGGACTGCTTGGCACTTTGCTGGTTGTGTCCATGGCGGCTGCAAGTGGCATCCAACAAAAGTCGCTTGCTGAACACAAAGGTTTCACGTTTCATCTACCGTTGACACTGGTACACACTTGCTACCGTTTGCCAAGACCTGCCTTCATTCAGACTATGACAAACTGTACATCGTCTTTGTCAGCTACGCGCACAGTCTCACCCAGTGGGGACAGTCGAAGTTTCTCTACGCCGTCGTGTTCTTTGCTGGTGCGGGTCTACTGGGAATCGACACTTTGTGAGATGCTTGATTCACTCATTTTAGCAGCTCATATTTGCAGTATGTTGGTTCCCTTGGTTGGTAGATAGCTACTAGAATGTCTCGTCCTATCTTCAGATTTGGCTGGCTCGAGGTCGTCTATGTAACGGTTAAGCTCATCTGGCAACGTGCCAATTCGGGAAGACGCAAATTGAGCAGAGGTTGGACCATCTTCTGCCTCTGCGCCCTCTTCTTCGTCATTGGCTTCCCTGTTTGCTTCAGGGTGAGCATCAACACATGTACGGTACACATAATATACTTGTTTAGTAGTCGTCCACAAATTCGTCCAACGACTATTTCAGGGAGGCTTCTCCTTCTTCATACTGTTGTACAAGTACACCAATAGACCCAGTGTCTACATCATAGTCGTGGTGAAGTGTGTCGCGTTGGCCTGGTTCTTTGGTGAGAACGGGTAGTTCGATTGTGCGGTAACCAGCAATGACAAACGGTGCCATGTCTCTAACTCAGATTCCGGAAACAACAAGGCCAAAACTTACACTGACGTTCTCAGGTTGGAACAAACTGAAATCCAATTCCAACTGCCTGAGAGAGAAAGCATTATTGGCCAATTGTTTGGCAAAACTGGAGCATGTGTTGTGATCAGTTGGCGTTACGCCACGCCCATCATTTATTCGGTTAGTTACTGTTGGCACTGGCAAACGCATTGTTTCGCAGTAGCTCTCAACCTCGCATTGATGCGATGCGATTGCTTTAGGTGGGTTTCTTAGCGGAGTTGTACTTAGACTTCGACAGTCTCGCTCGAACGGAAGACGGTCTCAACCTCAACGAGAAACTGCTGGGCTGGTCTGTCAGCATTATTCCATTGCTACCCATTCTCTGGTTTGCTCTGTTCCCCAGAGTCAGAATTTGCGCATTGATATCGCCTCCCAGAGAACCGGAAGTCGACAAAGTCGCAACGGCGGTAGTTCGTGCTGAATCCATGGTGAGTTATTCACAACCTATGCTGATGTTTGTCGCCAATAATCACCACCTCGGAATTGTATCGGCATTACTTGCAGGTGCCTTACGCATCGCATGTATACCAAAATGTAACTGAGACGAAAGCTTTGCAAGATCGCTGCCACGACGAAATGATTCTATCGCCACTTGTTATAAGAATGGCGGCAGACGAACATTTCAACTGGGTCCGAGAATCGCCATCGCGGTCGTCGACCACCACAACCACAAACAGCAGACGCAATCCAAGGATTGGACCGAATTTTGACGAGTCACTGTTCTATGCAGACTGCAGTAGCGTTTCAGGAATTCGATCAGAAATGGATGGCGTAGAAGAAAGCATTGTCTAACAGGGTTGTTGTATATAGCGTTGGTCCGTATGTATAGTGGTACATCTGGATTCCGTCTGTGCTCTGTTCTGCAGTGGACGTATAAAACTTGGCTAAGTGGGTAAGGAAATCAAAATGTACACTTCTTTCGCGCTTCAGTGCGCTCTTGACCCGCTTCGACCCCACAACGGATCGTCTGTAGCAGGTTACTGGCCCGCGATGATGATACAGGGTTTTTCTTTAGATGACCACTTTTCGTTTGGCCAGATTTTGTGCAAAACTAAACCAATATAGGTGAAACTTTAACACGTGGTCAGAAAGGCTTTGGCATTTTGTATGTTAGATGCCCAGTTGAATTGGTCTTGCACTGTGGAGATTACAGAGTGTCGAAGTTGAGGTAGAATATCTCGCGATTGACCAACTTTGAAGCACAGTAACTCGGTCGTTCCGCCGCTTTTGCGGACGCGGCAAATTGCGTCTGAAAGGTCTTTAAACAAGCTTTGATTTGCCATGAGAACAAACTCCCTACGTCGTCTAACGGCCGAGTTACCGGCCGTCAAAGCTTCTGATAACGCGTTCTCGAGAGTCGAAGACCACCATCCGCTGGGAAAGGTGGCCTTTGACCAATACCAAGAATATGCGACGAACTGTAACTCGGCCGTTAGACGACGTACATAGGAAGTTCGTTCTTATGGAAAATTAAAGCTTGTTTAAAGACCTTTCAGACGCAATTTGCCGTGTCCGCAAAAGCGGCGGAACAACCGAGTTACCGCGCTTCAAAGTCGGTCAATCGCGAGATTTTCGACCTCAACTTCGACACCCTGTAATTTCCGCAGTGCAAGACCAATTCAACTGGGCATCTAACATGCAAAATGCCAAAGCCTTTCTGATCATGTGTTAAAGTTTCACTTACATTGGTTTAGTTTTGCACAAAATCTGGCCAAACGAAAAGTGGTCATCTAAAAAACCCTGTATTAATTGCCCATTTTACCTCCCCTGCGCCAGTCAACAATTCGCACGCGCAGCCTTGCCGCTGGCGCTATCGCGCCTGATGAAGTACCGTTGGCAGAATTTTCCACCTGTCATCACTACCCGTAGGCACTGATTGGGTGGTTACAGCAGTCGTCAGTAATAGCCTATAAATCCACCGAACGACTCACGATGTTTTGCCAATCCATTTATGTGCCTCCTGTTGTTGCCGTCAGAAGGTGTGTCTAGCGAAGGCTTGCTTCCGCTCTGAAGCGTTACACACTTCTAACGCGGCGGATACTGTGCGCAAGTATGAATTCGTCTCGAGCCGGCGGCCCCGACACGATCTCCAAGGCATATTTGGAGAGAAATTTTGTTGTGCACTGCGCAGTTTTGCTCCCGTGGTTTGTGGTAGTCGTGACGAATGCGCTGGTAATTCTCGTGATTTACCAGCACAAGAAGCTCCACTCGAAAACATGGATTTTGGTGGCCAATCTGGCGACGGCCGACTTGATGGTCGCAGCCATCTACGAAGTTAGAGACGGTGTCAGGTTTGTCGCAACTCTGAAAGCTCATGAGTTTAGCGTAGATCAACACCATACAAAAATGGCCTTATCCTCTTGGAGCAGAGGCTAGAGAGTTATGAACCACCAATGGGTACGTATGTACGTAGAACACACTGGCCAATGGATGATGCCAAGGTTGTCGACTTCTGTTGTATAAGTAGGCAAGACGTTCCTCCCACGACTCTGGTACAATACGTAACCACTGTGCAACGGTAAGCTTCAGGGTTGTCCTGACTCTGCTGGGTCAGGCGGAGACGTCGGCCAAGTGGAAGTGTCTCGCCTGGCAGTCGGTCTTCTTCTTCTTCGCCCGCGCCACCTTCAGTCTCACGCTTACTGTCGCCCTCGACCGCTTATTGGCCGTCGCCTTCCCTCTCTTCTACAGGGGTAGACTGCACGGCTCTTACACCAAGATTACGCTGGGAATCGCCTGGGCCGACGCTCTGATGCACGCGCTCCTCTTCTCCCTCTACAACGAAGGATATGGGGATCTGGCGCCCGTCTGCGGTATTCCAAAGGTGGTGCACCCCACCATTCAACGCTTTCAGCAGGACAAGACGCTCGTGATGAACAGCCTCGTGGTGGCGCTCTACGTGGCGCAGTTCGCCATCTTAGAGGGTAGGATCGTACTCAACAAGATCAGAAAGAGGAAGGAGGGGAGACACGGAGATGGCGACGACGACGTCGACGACGACCACGCCTTTGAGGTTCAGCCCTTCCCTCTGGCTCGTTATCTTAGCACCTTTGTGTTTGTGATTAGCAAACTGTCTCCAGGCCAAAGTCAGTCGTAGCATCAGCCTCGTACTGGCCGTATTCATCTCGACCACCTACCTTCGCTCCCTCATTCTCGTGCTGTTGCGTCGCTACGCGGGACCGAAGACGACTCGTCTGGTTGTCCCCTTTCTCAACCTGCTGATGGCGACCAACGGAGCGTCAAACTTCTTCATCTTCGCCCTGATGGTTGAGGAATTCAGAAAAGGGCTGGCCAAGCTTGTGCACAAGGGTGGGAAAACTGTGAAAGTGGTCCGCCTCAACCACACAAGCAGAGTGGTCCCGAACTAAGAAGAAGACGACGCGACGGCGCCGCGAGCACACCTCATGCAGAGATCAAACAACAGTGTGGAAGTTTGCAGAATGTATTCGACAATGCTGGAGGCAAAGTAAGTTCATTCCTAGTAAGCACAATACACTTTCGCGCTCGTCTCGTCTTCGCAAACAAGCGGAGTTCCAAAACCTACGTTGAGTCGAAGCTTCGCTTCTGGGCCGATGTATGGGATAATCATGGCCTTTTCATAATTCCTGAAAATCATCGGGTAGGAGCTTCGGTTTCCACGAGTCGAGTACCATATGGGAATGGTCCATCGGTCATTTTCGTGGCCCCTGAGCACCGACGCCGACCGCTGCGTCACGTGAATATCTGCCGTGGGGTGCTCTTGCCTAATCGTGATGATGGGAATACTCGGCTGAAAGACCCAATCGGTGAGCATCTCTCGCGCGTGCGTCCCGTCTGCGCCGCCGATGGCGTTGGCCACGAATTCTGCAAAATGTGGCAGCTGATCTGTGCAAGACATACTTCAATCAAAATGAAGAATTCAAGCGGGACCACCCCACTCGTCTTACCAAGGAACTGACTAGAGTTGACACTGGCATACTGGAACCGTCGCAGGTACGGACCAAGCACGTCTCTCATAACTCCTGCTACCTGATACGACGCATATGCTGCGTCGGTACATGATATATATCATCCTTCCAATTCCACAGCACGTCCACAGCATTCCACAGCTATTCGGCATATGCTGTGGATTTCTACAGCATATGCTGTGGTAGCTGTGGAAACATGTTTGTATGTTCTGCATTTCCACAGTCAAAATTGTAGAAACAACAGTTCAACGGGACCCACTGAATCAAAAGTAACAACGGACAACCAGGTGACGAACTGTAGCAAATCGCCAGCACAGCAGTACAGTTTGTATCATCTGCTGCGAGTGTATTACACATCTACTGTGGAGAATCTAAATATAGTGCAGTGGACACAGTGGTAACCCAGAGAAAAATGGCAGGACAACACATAAGCCTATCACACTCGACGACGAAGACGACATGGCCCTATCACACTCGTGCATCGGTTTCTCTCGTATCACTCTCGTTCGTCGGACCTATAAGTAACATACACACCCTCAGGAGTTCAACTGGCTGAAGTACATTTCCACAGCAATTTAATGGCAAATTGTGTGGATACAGTAAATTTAACAACAATGGATGTTTGCACATATAAAAGAATTCAACGATAATTTTAACTGGAATAGCTGTACTTCACCTGGTGTCACTCGAAGAAATTGGTGTAGGTAGCAATGAAGCACAAATACAGCCCAATAACGATTCCAATGGCGGTCAGCAGCAGATCGATGCATCGGTTTCGCTGGTCCTTGTGGTCCTTTGCCTCTGCCATGGCTTTGCAGTTTTTGCAATCCGCAGGGCAGTGGATGCTGGGCAGCAGATTGTACATTTCTTGCGAATTGTTCATTGTTTTCCAATGGCACTTGATGTACTTCACACAGCAGAGTATAATTTGCTCCCTTGTATGACTGGGCGGAAGTATGCATCTGTGGAAAATGCTGTGGAAAACAGCTGGGCAATAACCATAACCATAAATCGGTTGGCGCAGGAGAATTGGAAGTGACAGTGGAACCACTTAAAAATTGTCTGCATTGCGTTTCGCAGACGGGCCACTGAAGGTCACATAGTAGAAGTGACTAACTCCGTTGAAACTGTGGAAACGGCAAGTGACTGTGGACTCACTGTGGATGGTGGTATAAGTCGTGTACCGCAATGTGCATTTCTTTCCATGCATGGAGCAGGCAAGGCAGAGACAACAAAAGAACACGCACGGAGACGGCAAAACAACAGCGTGACTGTTACACAGTGGGAAGGTTGCACGGCACATACATTCTGCGAAGTTCCACAGCAAACCCATAGACTGCATTGCACTAATGCTTCTGACGTTTTCTGTAGGTGGGATGCGCTCGATTTTCATCAGTATGCAAATAGTTCTCCAAATTGTGGAATCGACTCCAGCAGGGCCGACAGCAGAGAGGCACGTCGCAGGTGCTACACTTGAACCAGGTGTCCACTCGGTTCGTGTGGACCACGCATCGCCTCCGAGAGGGCATCTTGACAGGAGAATGGTCCAAACTGCAGTCCAGTCGTTCGGGACACTTCCCTTTTCTCAGGCCTCCGTGGATTTTTGCGGTGGCTCTGTTGTGGATGCCAGTGTCACCCTGCAGTGCGCACACATAGTGCAGAGCTGTGTATGCAGCACAGCAGCACATACAGTGCAGCAGCAACACAGCAGTGTGAGGTTGGTAAGCAGCCAATCCACAGGACTGACCTCCTTTCCAATGTCGGCCAAGTCGTCGCAGATTTTGGAGCAAATCTCGCCCATCGACATGTCGTTGTTTCGGTCCTTCATTAGCACGAAAGTATTGTTGAGCATGATCTGCAATGGCATAATAGCAATTGCGGTATTGAATGTAGGAGTGCCATTGATGCTCATTGAGTTACATACTCGGATGCCGTGGAGGAAAGCAGCGCTGAAGTACCATCTCTTGCCTTTGTGATGGCGACACTCCGACGAAATTCTCTGGTCGCTGTAATGGAATAGGTGCACTGCACTGGCAAGTGTTATTGTTGTGGTGCATGTGACCTATGCCGTGGAAATTGCTGTGGAAGTTCAAAAAGCCTCACGCAATATCCACCCCTCTCATGAACTTGATGTAGTCAGTGATGGAGATGGGGCAGGCCAAGCGGAGTCTCTTGAACCTCTGTCTCTCCTTGCTGCGCCGTTCAAGCAGCACTCTGACATCTCCCACGCATGGGTCAGCATTCAGCATGACCACAGCACGATTGTCCCACCAGTTGTGGATTGTGCACAGATTGTAGTTGTCGTGCCGTGTGAGGATGGAGCCCCTCTTGCGCAATTTCTTACTCATGGCGTCGCCAGACATGATGTCGTCTGGCAGGTGACTTCTTCCCACTTTCTTCAGGCTGCCCACCAACCAGACCTTGAATTTCGCCAAACACCATGCCAGAATGGGGGATGTGTAGTATGAGTCAGTATACAGCTAAAAAGAATGCAATCTATTGCCTACTGTTGCCTATACAATGCACACAGCATGCTGTGGATTGTAAGTTACCCGGTAGTTCTGGTTGAAGAATTTGAGTCCTCCGGGAATTCCACTGGAGGAAAGCAGGTCCATCACCCATGCGATGACCTTTTGATTCAGGCAAGCGGACAAATTTTTCATTTTTTTGTTGTGGAGAAAGGCATTTAGTATGTATCCATTTTCGCCGTCTGTCAACGCAAAATATTTCAAGCCGCGTTTTATAGGCTTTGATCTCATGGACACAAGCCCGTTGAACCTCCCCTGGAAAGAAGTTGCTTTAACCTATAGCTTCCAGTTAGAGACTTCTGGACTTACACAGAACTTGGACATCATCTCGTCTATGCAGAGGCGGCCACTGGGTTTTCTCAGCTGTTGAGACTTTTGAAATATCAGATTGAGATAGTTGGATATTTTGTAGTGGCGGTCATAGTGGCGACTTCCACGGCGACTCTTTCCTTGCCTGTACGCAGCTTCCTCATCCACCAAATGCACAGAATAGTACAGAACAAGGAACCGATTGAAGGACAGCTGCTTTTTGATGAATTGGCTGCCGAACTTTGTCTTGCTCCAGTACTGCTTAATTCTCTTGACTTTGACCTGCAATGCAATAACAGCTGCTGTGGAACTACCCTACCGATACCAAAAGTGTACTTTGAACTTCAGGACGAACCATCATCATGAAAATCAACACCGCGAGAAAGCGACTGAAGTCGGACCGCGTAATGGGGTTCCTTGCCGTGTAGAAAGGGAATTTTGTTCTCGCCTTCCTCACTGTCTCCGTGTAGACCAAATCCAATGCCGGTCCGCCGAGCTTGAAAAATATGGAAGTGCAGTCGTCACTGTCTTCCACGGCTGCAGGGTTCTGCTGTGGATTGTTCTCTGCAGTGGGACCAAACACTGCCGTCTCATCCAGGCGTCTAGGCGGGTACTGCCGATAGTGAAAATCGGCTGGTAGTGGTTCAAAATCAGGGAAGTCAACGCCATCATCTGAAGAACTGCCTCCCTCATCCTCATCTTCATCATCGGACTCTGACTCTGTTTCACTTTCAGACTCCACCGCATTCTCCACAGCTGCAATTTCTTCATCTTCATCTTCCACTGCTGTTTCATCAGCTGTCTCAGCTGTTTCATCAGCTGTCTCACCTCCAGCAGTGAATTCGTTGTCGTCATCATCCATGCTGATGGCAAGGGCTGTGAGGCGTAATTAGGCAATCAGATACTGGCTTGCTGACAGGTCTTTCCCCATGGACGATACAAAGTGGATCATTCAGGCTCCACTGTGGGTGATGCAGTGGACACAACCATTCTAGCGAGTGTACCATTTACTGCTATTCAAGCTCCCTGCGAATCTCATCGAATGTGTGGATTCAACACAAAACAAACGCAAAAAACACATCAACGCTGCAGAAACATCACTTTCAGTTTTTCAGTTGCTTGGGCTTCGACTACCGCGCTTCTTATGACCTTCTCTTTTTGACTGGGGATGCTCCCCTTCTTCTCCACTGCTTCCGCTTCCACTTGATGCACTCCTACTTCTGCTGCCACTCTGTCTGCCCGATCCACTGCGCTGAGACCTGCTTCTTGACTTACTTTTCGCCTGACTTCCTCTGGTTCGGCTCCTCGATCTGCTTCTTGAGTAGGAGCGGCTTCCACTGGTTCCGCTGCTTGTGGAACTCCCACTGGCACTTCTGCTTCTGCTTCGGCTTTTGCTCCCTTTTCGCTCTTGGCTTCGGCTGTTCCTGTTCTTTTGCTTTCGACTGTCTTTGTCTTGGCTTTTTCCTCGACTGGTACTGCGGTTGTTGGGACTTCCACTCCGTCTCCCACGGCTGCTACCACGGCGGCCCTTATGGCCATGGCTGCCGCTGCGCCTATCTCTGCTGCGGCTCGATGGGCATGACTCTTGCCGTGACGTCCACCTCGGCCTCGGCTTCTGCTGCGGTGGCGACGGCTTTTGCTGCGGCGGCCACGGCTTTTGCTGCGGCGGCCTCGGCTGCTGCTGCGGCGGCCACGGCTGCTGCTGCGGCGACCACGGCTTTTGCTGTGGCGTCCACGGCTATTGCTGCGGTCGTCACGGCTTTTGCTGCGGGAGGCACGGCTTTTGCTGCGGGAGGCACGGCTTTTGCCGTGCTTGGCCTTCTTTCCACTTTCTTCAGAAACACTTCGGCTTCGGCTCTTGCCTCCCCTGCAATGCCAAGTATTGCAGCACCGAGCAAAGTGTTAGATACTGAAACATACTTCTTAGGGGTCAGGTCGACAACAGGCTTGCTGTGGGTGCCCGTCGGGGTGGGTGACTTGTGGGTGTTGTCATCTTTCTTGCTCCCAGTTTCATATATGTCATCATCGTCGCTCTCCAGCACTGTCCTTCTCCCTCTTTTTGGACCTAATGGCAACATGTACAGTGAACACGGGGATGTGTACAGTTGGATGTACAGCAAATGCCTAACTAACCACACTTCCAATCATACCTTTCGACTGCTGGATTTCATCCTCCTCCTGTTTCTTGCGCTTTTTGGCTCGTGTTTCGGGGCTAGAGGGGGTGGCACTACGGGAAGACGCAGTCGCCTTTTTTTCTGTCTTCTTGGCTTTGCCGCCTCGAGGTCGACTCTCCCACTTCTTCTTCTGGTACTCTGCAGTGGTTGCACCCCTTGTGCTGTGCTTTCCCGTCTGTGAGCAAGTGAAAAGCGCTTCTCACCGACGGCGTCCACTCCGTCAGGTGGCTTCACAAGTCTGCAAGACAGCGGCTCTCCAACTTGCTTGAATTGGGGCACCGACTGAGTAGGATGGAAATAGCAGCGGATCAAACGGCGCTCCATGTGGGTCTTCCAAGCGTTTCGAGCCTGGCTCATTCCTTTGCGGATAGCGACGATTAACTGCGTCTAAAGAATACCACAGTGTCGCACATGGTGCATCATCCACAGCATCCATCCACAGCATCTCACAGAAAAATGGTCAACAAGTCAAAAAAACACCACCAACCCACATTGGACAATTTTCCAGTGGAGTGAGTGGCGTCGATAGCGGCTCTCACCACCATCATGGTGAGCAGAGGCACAATGCCAACGAAGTCCTCCAAATTTGCGATTTCTCCAACTATTTTTGGGACTGGCTCCTTGTCTGCAAATGCGGAGCTGTGGGAGTCACTAGTCGGGGTCACATTAGCCCTACTGTGTGCCATTCATTGCAAGGCTTCTTTCACAGCATACTTTGCTGTAAGCAATTGGCTTCACCCCTACCCTCAAATAGGATGGGAAGGGGACTCTCCGCCCAGCAGCCTTGTAGTAGTGAGTTGGTGGTCTCCGTGAGCACAGCTTTGGCTTTCTCCTCTTCAACAGCCTCTGCTTTCTCTTTTTCCTTCATCTTGGAACGCTTTGACTTGAGTTGGTCTCGCTTCTTGTCCCCAGCGATGGCCCCCTTCTTCCGCGCCTGAGCCACAGCTTGCTGCAGTGCCCACTGTGGAGGGGTCAGTTCGACTTCATCCCCCCCACTCAGGGAAATAGCAACTGCACCTTCAACACCTCCGTTGTTCTGAGGAGCCCTCTAAAACATGTTTCATTGAAATGTATGCTGTGGAAAAACCTGTGGAACACTGTTGGCCTCACCATCAGAGTAGCCGTGGGCAGTGGATCGCACTCTGGAAGGAACTTGTTGATGGCCGTGACATCGATCGGTGCAGAAGCAATGGCAAAGGCAAAGTTTTGGAGAACTGTGTCCATGGCGTCCAAAGCTCCTCGGTTCCGTTCTTTTATGGGGGCTTTCCGCAATTCGTTTTTCTGGATTATGGCCTCTCTTTTCTCAGCCTCATCCGTAGCAGATGGATTTGGCACGGTTGCTGTGGATTGAGCGATGGCGGCGGAAAGTCTGTAGGACAATGTTGGCAGTCACCACCACACACAAGACACCACACACAAGACAATCCACAGCGTAGTGCATAGCTTACTCTGACTTCTGCTTGTCCCTCTCCTCCAGCTTCTTCAGCCGCTCAGGCACATCCTTCAGGGCATCCACCAGCCCTCGGAGCTCGGCCACGACACTGCTGTCTTCCTTGGTACTACCTTTCTCCACAGCAGAATCCGCAGCTGCGGAATGAGACCCAGCCGTGGGTTTCTCTGGGCTGGCTTTCTCTTTAGCTTTGGATTTGCCATCTCTTGTGCTGCTCTTGTGCTTTGGGTGATGACTGTCCTTCCGGCCATCCGACTCTTTCGACCTTCGAGACTGGTCAGCGCCACTCTTGTGCGACCTGCTTGATGATGGTGCGTCAGCGCCTCTGCGGTCACTTTTTCCACGGCTGTTTCCACGGCGCTCACGACTGCGGTGTCGGTGAGTGCGCTTGCGACTTCCGCTGCGACTTCTACGCTTCTTCTCGTCACGCCCCATGACTTAGCAGTGGATTCAAAAAGGAGAAAGAAGCCTGTGACGAAATGTGGAGCATTCATTCACGCCCAATTATTCACAGTCTTAGATGTGAAGGGGTCAACTATAGATAGAATGGATGGCAAGCCATTGGACCAGTTGACTCAACAAATGAGCTATTCGACAGTTTACTCACCACGAAGACACAAGAGAGTCAACACGAGCGTAGCGAACCAACACGAAACAATTTTCACTAGTCCACTGCACCGCCACAACCGCCTGTTTGCCTACTGTACCGCGAATTTCACCAATGGAAAGAAATATCTAACGGCTTCAGAAAGGAGAAGTGACACACTGCAGGGCGAAATGGCGAAATTCAGGCAAAGAAATTTCAAGCAATGGGACAGAGGGGAATTCAGGCAGAAAATCAGCAGGAAATTCAGAAAGGGGAAGCAAAAGCAGGAAGATTCAGCAAAAAAAAAAGTGAAAAACCAACAGTGGGAAACACAATGGCACGCGGAACGGCTACTATGTAATCCACCGCTCATTCCACGGGCATTCCACAGCTTCAACAAAATTTTCACGACTTTTTTCCAGTTTCCTTCAGCTTCTCAGCTTTCTCCTTGGCGGCACTCTTGGCTTCCAAAGCTCGAGCCTGCGAATAAAGGCGCCGCTTCACGTCGAGCAACCACTCGTTCATGACACCGATCAAGTTGTTCTGAAATGACAGCACAATGACAAAAGATTTCCACAGCGCCAATCGGAATGAAATGCAGTACTGTATTTTTTCCAAAGATTGACATGGTGTAGCCCAGAATCGCTCTGAATGGCTGCGGTTGTTTTGACACATATGCGCCAACGTCCTTTTCCAAGGCGTTTCGGTGAATGGCTTCCCGAAGAATGAGCGGCTTCAGTGGGGTCTTCTTCATCAGCAACACCCACACTTTATTCAGCATTTCACACAGCACGTCAACTCTGCGCTGCAGGTGCTTCTTTCCAGACAATTTGCCAATTTTTTCTGTGTAGACTTTGCTCAGCACTATTTTCCATTGATCAGGAATATCGGCTTCGTATTGCCAGTCTTCCGTCAAAACCGTGCCCTTCCCAGGCTTGACCAGCCCCACCAGGTGCGGCATGATCTCATATTCCTCAGAGATGTCTACCTCTCCTTCGAATGACTCCCCTTTATCGATGGGATTCGTCGCCGAGAAGAAGAAGCTCGCCCTTCTGGTCATATCTGGTGTGCTGTACTGCTCGCTCAGGCAATTGGGGCTATTAGGGGTGTGCACCACCGAGGAGGTTATCATTTGGATGATGGAAGGGGTCTTTGCAACCCCCACTGCAGTGGCCGATCCTGCAGATGGGGTCTGTGTGACTCCCAGTGCAGTGGCCGATCCTGCGGAAGGGGTCCGCGCGATCTTTGAGGCGGGTTCCTGGGGCATGTCCCGCCCTGGGGTGGTCCCCTACAAGGGAGCCTCCAATAGGGCAGTGGTGGCAGTATGGTACATCTTCATGGGAAATTTAGCTGTGGAAATCTTGTAGGCAGGGGTTAGAATGCTGTCATTTCAGACATACAAGAAAACATCCTCACCTTGTCCTTCTCCTCTCGTCTTTTCTCGTGTCCTCTGCTCTCTCGGCTCTTCTTCTGGTGGCTGTGGTCACTGCGATGCCCCTCTGTTTTCTTCCCCTTGGAAGTGTGGCGACTCCGGCTGTCTCTTCTGCTGGACCTTCTGTGGTGGCTGCGGCTTCGATGATGTCGGTGCTTTTTGTGGCGGTGGCGGGCAGTGGATGTCACTGCGCTGCTGTGAGGCCCTTTTGGATCGGCCTTGAGGTGGTCTTGTTGCGCCTCTGGCTCAGCAGTGGCCTGTGGGCCCTCATCAGCCCTCATCGCTTCCTCAGCCGTGGTTCCCGACTTGTCATTCTCCTGCTCGACTTCCACTGTGGATTGCCCCTCTGCAGCTCTCGCTTTCTTCGCAGCAGGCTCCGCAGCCGTGGATCTCTCACCAGGGGCGCCGTCGTCGAGCTTTCTCTTGGAGCCTGAGTAAGCCACTACTTAGATGGTGTCATCTTCGCATCCCATACTTGCACCAGTACAATCTTCGAAAGAAGCCCACTTTGCTCTTTCTTCTTGTTGTAGCGATCCACGGCAAAGCTGGAGAATCCACCTTCATCATGGGTGGAGGTGGCCTTGGGACCACCTGAAGTGCCTTCGGGACCTTGCGACTTGGCAGCCTCAGCCAGACTTTCCACTGAACAATTAGTAGCATTGCATGTCTCAATGACCAACTTGTGTTATTCTACTCACCATTGCGTCCCTGGCCGTCACTGCCCGTGGGACTGGAAACGGCTGGGAGTGGGGCTGTTGCGACCTTCTGCAGGAGGGTGGGCCGGTTCAATGAGAAAGTTGGGATTCGACCGCCTCCTCGTGGAATGCGAGACAGAGAAGTGGTGTGCTAAAAACAATTTTTTGCCGAATCCATGGCATATGCTTGCATAGTAAAATGATGAATGACCTGTGTCTGCCTCGAGACTTCCAAGTACTCCCTCAGGAGTTTGTTGTTCTCTTCCACTGCAGTGGCCAGCCGCTCTATCGACTCGTTTCTCCCTTGTTGAGCCCCCACAATTCCCTGCACAGCGACGGCCGACTCACTACACTTCACAGCGGCCTCCTTGATGAATGGAACTGCATCCTTCACTGAGAGGACTGCGCTGTTGAGAAAGCGGCGCTCAGTCGCGTGATGTTTCGCGGCGTCTTCTCTCTGCAGGGTGAAGACCTCATGGAGCTGCTGCAGCTTGAGCTCGTGGGCGGTGGCGTTGTCGTCGAAAGCTGCCTTTAGCGGGCCACCCATGCCCTGCCCGGCAATTTCCACAGCTTTCGCCACAGTTGTCGCCCCACACTTTCTGAAGTTAAGTAGCACATTGTCTGTAAGGCAGTCACGAGTAAGAGCACAAGAAGGAGCAGGAGAGGGATGGTCAACACATGTGCTAACTCACGTCAGGAAGAACTGTGTGACTCCCTTCTTGAGGTCGTCGTCAGAGATGGATAGTTGCAGAGGATGTCGTTCTTGTTCGGCAGCCCCATCGTCACGGCCACCGCCATCGGTCGGCTCCGCAACCAAAACAATGGGGGATGACGAAATCTTCTGGGTGACTGGCTTACTGGAAAAATAAATTAAAATGAATGCTACTTAATGTACAACAAAACAATGGGAGGTTCCACAGCTCACCCTCCCTTGCCAACGGGAGGATTCACAGCATCCCCAGCCACCTGCTGAAGTGCCTGGGCAAGAGCTCTGGTCTTAGGAGGGGCACCGACACCTTTCTTCTTGGCCCCAGCAGCTGCGGTTTTCTTCTCCAAAGCGGTCTTCAGCTTGTTGTAGTCCCTTAAATGTTATACAGAATTAGAATTGAAATTCCACAGGCAAAACCACAGCAGAAGCTATGCAAGAATGCAAGGTCTACGCAAATCACTACAATGAGTCGGCAACACACTTAGAGTACTGCTCGACGCTGGTCATGTCGATCCGTTTCAGCTCAGCAGTCTCACTGTCT
>JASAMZ010005491.1:0-22450 GCA_030248115.1 Linhomoeus sp. GSCO2_2 | reverse complement strand
TGTAACCAGTCTGCCTTAAACACAAACCAACTCCAAAGTTAACAACTTAGACCAAACAAACTAACAAACGAACGAACGAACAAAACAAAACAAAACAAAACAAACAAACAAACAAACAAACAAACAAACAAACAAACAAACAAACAAACAAACAAACGAACAAACAAACAAACAAACAAACAAACAAAAAAAAAAACAAACAAACAAACAAACAAACAAAAAAACAAAAAAAAAAACAAAAAAACAAAAAAACAAACAAACAAACAAACAAACAAACAAACAAACAAACAAACGAACGAACGAACGAACGAACAAACAAACAAACAAACAAACAAACAAACAAACAAACAGGAGATGGTCAAATAACGTCACGATTCTTGCCCTGATGGGACACCACCCAAACAGCTACACATCTGGCTCCCTGCTGGCAATCGCCTCACTCCACCCCAGAATCTCATATTGCTTAAGTTCAGGCATTTCGAAGTAGAGATCTTGAACATTGCTTCTGCAATCACAGACCACACACCCTAGATTTCCTACCTCTTAACTTTCCCAAGTTCTGCCCTAAAAAGCCAGAATACAGCCAGAAGCAGCGAGCAGCCAACAATCAGATGTCTGCATTATCCGCCTTGTCCGATTCAGATATGTATCTCCTTCCTTAGCCTATGCGCTTTGAAGATCTACGCAAAGACTTCACAACATGCAAATAAACAGAGTGTGAATCTGAAGCCTGGAGAGCAGATCTTGGCAAGTGACGCAAGCGGTAGTCATGGCCTCGTAAGCCCTGTCTCCAATATTGTGCAGTCTGAATCGCGTGTGCTGAACGTTTATGCGGCGCGGCAGCGGAGACACTGATTGTAGTAATACGAACATGGACGTTGCGTCGGTAGGTGTAGACCCCCCCCCCCCCGGTCGACAGTTAATCTCATGAGAAAGAGCGAGTGGCACGGATTGATAAATGCAACATGCAATGCATCGCACAAACCTTTCTGGGAACTCCAGAATTGCAACTCAGAGCGGGGGGGGGAGGAGGGGAGAGGAGGGGGGGGGGGGGGAAGGGGGGGGGGGGGGAGGGGGCTCAGACGTCGGTGCTTACGCTCTTGTCAGCAGCTAATATCGGCTGGCGGCTAGATAGTGGAATTTGGTGCTCGCGCTGTGGTCAATCAACAAAAGTATTGGCAGTTTACAGAATTTAGACGTTGAGGCAAAGGCAACCTTTCTCGCATAACTAATTCAACCTAACGTTTGCCAACAACAAACGGGTTTCTTTCAGTGATCTTCGTGACACTCTAGACGGCACACATATGGCATCATTATCGCTTGATTGTACGGTTCTTCGACATTCGGAACGAGCATCTTACTCTAGCAGTTATCAGGGCATACTCGAGTTTACATTGGCACAGCGTATACAGTCCAACACAACGAACGGCACGAGAGTCAACGGGCACATCAATCGCATTCGCCTATCAAAGGATTATCGTCGCTTCGATTCCATTGGTCATTTCTTTTCACTTTCGCTTCGAATGTGACTCGCTTGCCGGTGCTTGACGGCCGATTTGCCTTTCGCCCACAGATCAATGAGCATCCGACGAACCTGAACTGTGCCTCCTGGCGAGTCCATTTTCTCCGCGGAGCGAAGTACATACACAGAAATCACTGACACCGCAAATTTAAAACACCAGGGTGGCCAATAGAAACTGCAACTAGTTTCGTTTTCAGCTTCAGTTACAATCAGTTAACTGCAACTGAAACTGAATCAAAACTCATGCGAATTCCATAACTGAAACTGAAACTGAAACTCACAGTTTAGTTTCAGTTATTTGAATGTTTTAAAAGTTCTACCGAAGTTTAGCAGATTTCCATAAAATTCAAGACAATTTTTCTAGATTATTCAGTCGTTTTGCTCATATTTAGGTGCAAATATACAAGACGCCATCTCAAGTTTAGAAATCGCTTCTTTGTCCACTAAATGTCATCCACAAGAATGATTTTGAGCAGTTCGTTGTGACTTTCTGAACCTTCAATAACTAAAACTCAGTTTCAGTTACTGAATCGACTCTCGACCTCGAGCGGATTCCATAACTGAAACTGAAACTGAAACTGAAACTCAGCCACCACCATATTTTTAATTGAAACTAAAACTGAAGATAAAATGAGTTTCTATTGGTCACCCTGGAACACCCTACATACTTATTGGCGCATTACAGGACGCAAAAACGGGACACCCGGTAGTCAGCCGACTGCCTTAGCTGCAACTGCCTACAAACAGTATGCATGCGCACAGTTGTAACAGTTCATGCCTTCCGGTTGCCGAGAGCGTGGAATCCGACCATGGCCACAGCCAGAGTGGCGTTAAAGAGAAAGATGGTGGAGAAGAGGGCGAGACGCTGTTCGTGCACCGCGTAGCTCCCCAGCAGAGAGGAGATTATGAAACAGGGGACTGATCACCATCAGACCCACTCGATTGGTCCTGAGCCATTCATTAATCGCGGTTACAGACGGTTGAGTCTGAATGAGTGCCCCCAAATTCTGAATGAGTGCCCCCAAATTCTGAATGAGTGCCCCCAAATTCTGAATGAGTGCCCCCAAAATTCTGAATGAGTGCCCCCAAAATTCCTGAATGAGTGCCCCCAAATTCTGAATGAGTGCCCCCAAAATTCTGAATGAGGTGCCCCCAAAATTCTGAATGAGTGCCCCACAGCCCGGAGGCGCGCTGCTACCACGGCCGTGTGAGTAACCTGTTGGGCACATCCGGCCTGAGCAGGAGATGAATTCGATGGAGGAGTGTTCATTCCACTTGCTGTTTGCACTAAAACTCGGTTGGCGTCGCGCCTGGCGGGTCTCAGCTGAGGCTTAGCGCGACCACCAACTTCAGGGCGCGCTCCGCGCGCCCTGAAGTCGGTCACCGGTCGCGTTGAGCCTAAGCTTCGACCCGCCAGACTGCGACGCCAACTGACTCTTGCGCACTGTGGGCGCAGGGCGAGCCTAAAGCATAGCCTGATTTCAAAGGAAAATCATGGTTGGAGGTATAGAGAACGAACACGGTATAACGACTCCCATAGACGAGATTCTTAGCCCCGCGGCTCCATCCATACCGCGATTAGACAGACGCCGCACTTGGAACACTGGGGGCACTCATTCAGAATTTGGGGGCACTCGTTCAGAATTTGGGGGCACTCATTCAGATATAGCCGTTACAGACAGCACGCACGTACGTACGCACGCACGCACGCACGCACGCACGCACGCACGCACGCACGCACGCACGCACGCACGCACGCACGCACGCACACGCACGCACGCACGCACGCACGCACGCACGCACGCGCGCACTCACGCACGCACGCACGCACAATACGCACGCACGCACGCACGCACGCACGCACGCACGCACGCACGCACGCACGCACGCACGCACGCACGCACGCACGCACGCACGCACGCACGCACGCACGCACGCACGCACGCACGCACGCACGCACGCACGCACGCACGCACGCACGCACACCGCGCGTGACACAGAAAGACGGAAACTGTGGTCCACTCACTGGTTGGTGATGCGCTGGTCTGGACAGTGCCCAGGAAGGGGCTGCCGATTGTGTTTATTCTGTCCCATGCCGGCCTCTTCCGCCATTACGACGGCTGACATCGACAGCACAAAGATGGAACAGACGTTGACCAGTCGGATTCCAGTGTGATTCCAGTTAATTCAGCAGCTGCAGGGTGCGGTGCGTCGTCGTCGTCGTCGTCGTCGTCGTCGTCGTCGTCGTCGTCGTCGTCGTCGTCGTCGTCGTCGTCGTCGTCGTCGTCGTCGTCGTCGTCGTCGTCGTCGTCGTCGTCGTCGTCGTCGTCGTCGTCGTCGTCGTCGTCGTCGTCGTCGTCGTCGTCGTCGTCGTCGTCGTCGTCGTCGTCGTCGTCGTCGTCGTCGTCGTCGTCGTCGTCGTCGTCGTCGTCGTCGTCGTCGTCGTGGTCATCGTCGTCTGTCGTCGTCGTCGTCGTCGTCGTCGTCGTCGTCGTCGTCATCATCATCGTCGTCGTCGTCGTCTTCGTCGTCGTCGTCGTCGTCGTCGTCGTCGTCGTCGTCGTCGTCGTCGTCGTCGTCGTCGTCGTCGTCGTCGTCGTCATAATCCCAACACAAACCTGAAGGTTGAGGAGTAGTAGTCGTACCAGAAGACGCTCATAAGTCCCACACCAAACGCTGGCACAATCCACGCAAACACAATAACCGTTTCGCTTCGGAATAACTCGCCTTTTCGAACCATGTTGGTCAATACAGCATGAGCTTGCAGTCCTTCCATTAGAAGACTGACTGCCATAGCATGACTGTAGAACATGATGGCAATTGAGGCAAAATAGCAGATGTGCAGCTAAAGGAAACGCCGGATGTTCTTTATGTGACATATCACTATATTTCTGGAAATGTTGCAGAGCTCAACCAATTGTGTATTCGTAGTCAACCAATCAAATATGTAGAAAGACTCGTAAAGCATTGCAACTGCTTGTGATAGAATTTCCCTCGAAACGAATGTCTGTTTGCGTTTCCATACCTTCTCGGGATCCTTATCTGAAAGAAATGAATGAGGAGTTGCGCGCAAATCGTCGCAACTTCCTCGCTCCTATGAATGTTCTTTTCCAGTGAGAAATCTCTGAATGCGCAAGTTGGCATGCGATGGAAAATGTGGGTAGTAGAAATTTCTGAGCAAGCACTGTGCCCACACAGACTTCATAACTAGTGAGACGACGAGGGAGAGCCCATTCGCCACAACGAGTAGCATTTCTCCCAATGTGGTCACTCCTCTGGCGATAATTTCCTCTGTTTCAGTCATTGGTTTTTTCGGCATGCGCGTTTTCTGCCCACTTGCCAATTTTATGACAACACTCGTGAAGGGATTAGTCGATTGCGTGGTGTGGTTTGTCGTCGTCGCCGCTTTCGTCGCTTTCGTCGTCGTCGTCACTTTCGCCGCTTTCGTCGTCGTCGTCGTCGCCGCTTTCGTCGCTTTCGTCGTCGTCGTCACTTTCGCCGCTTTCGTCGTCGTCGTCACTTTCGCCGCTTTCGTCGTCGTCGTCGTCGCCGCTTTCGTCGCTTTCGTCGTCGTCGTCACTTTCGTCGCTTTCGTCGTCGTCGTCACTTTCGCCGCTTTCGTCGTCGTCGTCGTCGCCGCTTTCGTCGCTTTCGTCGTCGTCGTCACTTTCGCCGCTTTCGTCGTCGTCGTCACTTTCGCCGCTTTCGTCGTCGTCGTCGTCGCCGCTTTCGTCGCTTTCGTCGTCGTCGTCACTTTCGCCGCTTTCGTCGTCGTCGTCACTTTCGCCGCTTTCGTCGTCGTCGTCGTCGTCGCTTTCGTCGTTGCTTTCGTCGTCGTCGTCGCTTTCGTCGCTTTCGTCGACTCTTTCGTCGCTTTCGTCACTTTCGTCGCTTTCGTCGTTGCTTTCGTCGTCGTCGTCGCTTTCGTCGCTTTCGTCGCTTTCGTCGTCGTCGTCGCTTTCGTCGCTTTCGTCGCTTTCGTCGTCGTCGTCGCTTTCGTCGCTTTCGTCGCTTTCGTCGACTCTTTCGTCGCTTTCGTCGTTTTCGTCACTTTCGTCGCTTTCGTCGTCGTTTTCGTCGTCGTCGTCGTCGTCGTCGTGCTCGCAACCATTTTCATCCAATATTTCAGACCGGAGAGCAGCGCTTTAATACGATCCCAACCAGTACTCGGCCCTTCCAGAGTAGCCAAGCTTCCGCCATTTGCTTCGCAGGTTTTAAGCGCTTTGAAGAAACTGGCCGTGTGGATGCTATAGACGAGACATTTTGATTCCAACATCGAGCTGCATCCTGATTTGGGGATCAAGTCTGAACAACGAGGCAGAACATCTAGGAACTCGGGATTCCAGCATTATTTTGTAATTCTGCGCGGTTTGCTGTGGCCGCAACACCGTTTGGCGTTATAGATTCAAAAGGTTAATTCTTCCGTTCTGACCGACTTTGCAGAGAGTTGTTAAGTTCAGAGTTCGAAGTATTTCTTCTGGCTACGCCGACGCAGCATTAAGGTCGCAATCAAATCGCAGATCGAATGGGGCGGACAAGTGAAGGGGGCTAATCATGTATGGCAGTCGTCGTCGTCGTCGTCGTCGTCGTCGTCGTCGTCGTCGTCGTCGTCGTCGTCGTCGTCGTCGAGATTCAAGCGCGCCAAATAACTCGCCATGCTTGCAGATGAAGTAGAACTCGCACGTATCGTCCTGCCCTGCGGTTTCGAATTCGAAACGAGGCCGCATGTTGAGATGCTCTAATTTCAAAAGGAGTTGGACGACCTTTGCGAAGGGACTCGGTCCTGCCAGCACTAGGAGTTCTGTGACGACTTTTTGGCTCTTCAACCACACACAGCGAGTTGTGCCGTTGGCATATTGAACGCATCTCCTAGACCCGATCCAAAATCTTCCATATTCAGCGGGACATTTCTCCGCAGAGTTCTGGAATGATTTGGGGAAACAGCCAGGAAACGTGTTTCGAATTGTAGGTTTTAACAACAATTTACGAGACAAATTCAAAACAATTTTCGAGACGAGACAACAATAAGATGGACGGAGGAACAAAACCATATTAGCACAACTGGTACCACGACAAAACTGCGCTTGGCAAGTCTCAGCCAAGTTCTGCTTGTTCGGTGGGCACACAAGTGCTTGATTTATTAGTCAACTGACCGCGCCATATTCCTGCGGCCATACGCACGTCAAAACCAGCAAAGGCAGGAGGCCCTGCATTGCTTGAACTGAAGCAGCTTGGAGTTGTGTAGGTAATCTTCGAACAAACTGTTAGTCAGCAATGAAGCTTCGCCTCCAGCGCTACGTCAGTACAAGTACATAGGTCAATTTTGACCTTGGTCGCCGACAGACAAGACGCATGGTTTTCAAATTCCATAGTTACCGAAAGCAATGCCTGGTTTGCCAAATGATAGGTTGAGGAGAGAGCGAAAGCTGGTCGCGTCATCTCAAGCCTTACAATTTTGAAATTTACCACAGCCATTCTTCACTCCGTGAAGTCAAGTTCAGCGCCAATTATGTGTGTGTATGCGGTGTATTGTCGCTGCTAGGGATTACCATACATATTGCCATTAAAGTACAGGGTGTCCCACGGTGGGTTTGGCAACTTTGTTTGCTAGCTGGCAGAGATTGTGTGGACCGATCGATTTGAAATTGTAAGTGGTGGTACTACTAAGTTTAACTTAGATGTCTGCCAAGTGAGATATTTGTCATGTGCAACACGCGAGAATGACACAGTTGCAAAGTCAAAGTCCCGATTTTCGAGTGAAGCCAACACGGGAATGGCCGTCACTTGCGCTGTGGTAAACATTACGTGAATCGGTAAGCGGCATTTGATGTGTAAGACAACAACCTTTCAGACGATAGAAGAAAGGACTCTGTAACCCGAATGATGCGAAAGATACAGCTGGTCAAAGTTGTCCCCATCGTGCCTGCGAACCTCTTGGACGACGCTCTAATGGAGGTTCTGCCCATTGCCGCCCTTCATGGCACAATTCGGACAACTTTGGCCGACTGTATCTTTCGCCTCATTCGGGTTACAGAGTCCTTTCTTCTATCGTCTGAAAGGTTGTTGTCTTACCGATCAAATGCCGCTTACCGCTTCACGTAATGTTCACCACCGCGCAAGTGACGGCCATCCCCGTATTGGCTTCCCTCGAAAATCGGGACTTTGACTTTGCAGCTGTGTCATTCTCGCGTGTTGCACACGACAAATCTCTCACTTGGCAGACATCTAAGTTACACTTAGTAGTACCACCAATTAAAATCTCAAATCGATCGGCCCACACACTCTCTGCCAGCTAGCAAGCAAAGTTGCCAAACCCACCGTGGGACACCCTGTAGATATCTTCCTGCTAGAATGCACGGTGGTATGGGATGTCGGCTGTCGTTCTGCTTTGAACAGAAAGAACCTGAAACTGCTGTCTTTGCAGATCGCGAACACCTGAAAATCTCAGCAACGAACGAATGCTACCATATCGCGGGTTCGCAACTCCTAACACAACAATGTAACACGCAAGGCGCAGCGCGCATAACGCAATACACCATAACACCACACCACCTCAAAGCGACCGTTGCCGTCGCCAAACTACGGTATTCCCTATACTACAGACCAGTCAATGCACAGTCAATTGTCCAAATTTCGTGCCGTGTGTAATTCAACAATTGGTGTGCGTTCATTCAATTGTTGGTATTAGACACAGAATATCGTCAGAAATTTGACAGCGAGGCAAGCGTTGCACACCACGCGCGCATATTAAACCGAGCTCGCGCGACAGGCACGCATTACACGCACGAAACACAACATGTACCAACACATGTTCGATGAATATTCCGCCTTTCATAGCTCAGTATTGTCTCTTCTACCCTTGCCGAGGGCGCCACACTGTCCACTGTCAATGTCTCTATCGAAAGAAGGCGGCAGCGCCCCATTGTTCTTCTTCATATAGTCGACCACCTAAAGGACCAGCAGGTTGTGTCGGCATCTTCTACCGTATACCACCGCCAAGCTAGCAACTGAGACGCACACACACACCTGCTCGGCGGCGTCCAGAAGCTCCTCCTCGTCTGCCCACTTCCCCTTATTGGAGAAATCTGGTCGGACAATAGGTTTCCTCGGCGTTGTGGTTGTGGTGGTCGTTGTGGTCGTCGTGGACGCCGTCGTCGTCGTCGTCGTCGCTTTCGTCGTCGTCGTCGCTTTCGTCGTCGTCGTCGCCTTTGCCGTCGTCGTCGCTTTCGTCGTCGTTGCTTTCGTCGTCGTCGTCGCTTTCGTCGTCGTCGTCGGTTTCGTCGTCGTCGTCGCTTTCGTCGTCGTCGTCGCTTTCGTCGTCGTCGTCGCTTTTGCCGTCGTCGTCGGATTAGTCGTAGGTGCTTTCGTCCTCGTCGGCGCTTTCGGAGTCGTCGTCGCTTTAGTCGTCGTCGGCGTCGCTTTCGTCGTCGCCGTCGTCTCCGTCGTCGTCGTCGCTTTCGTCGTCGTCGCTTTCGTCGTCGTCGGCGCTTTCTCCGTTGTCGCTTTCGTCGTCGTCCGCGCTTTTGTCTTCGTCGTCGCTTTCGTCATCGTCGGCGCTTTCGCCGTCGTCGTCGCTTTCGTCGTCGTCGTCGCTTTCGTCGTCGTCGCTTTTGTCGTCGTCGGCGCTTTCGTCGTCGTCGTCGCTTTCGTCGTCGACGGCGCTTTCGTCGTCGTCGCTTTCGTCGTCGTCCGCGCTTTTGTCTTTCGTTGTCGCTTTCGTCATCGTCCGGAGCTTTGGTCGTCTTCGTCGTCGTCGTCGGCTTTCGTCGTCGTCGTCGCTTTCGTCGTCGTCGCCTTTTGTCGTTGTTGCGTCGTCGTCCGCGCTTTCGTCTCGTCGTCGCTTTCGTCGTCGACGGCGCTTTCGTCATCGTTGCTTTTGTCGTGTTGTTTTGTCCTTTGTGTTGGGCGCTTTCGTCGTCGTCGTGCGCTTTCGTCGTGCGGTTAGTCGTCGCGCTTTTCGTTGTTGTCGTCGTCGTCGCTTTCGTCGTTGTTGTCGTCGTGCTTTCGTCGTTGTCGTCGCTTTCGTCGTCGTCGGCGCTTTCGTCGTCGTCGCGCTTTCGTTGTTGTTGTCGCTGTTGTTGTTGTTGTTGTTGTTCGCTTTTGTCGTCGTCGTCGCTTTCGTCGTCGTCGTCGTCGTCGTCGTCGTCGTCGTCGTCGTCGCCGTCGTCGTCGTCGTGCTCGCAACCATTTTCATCCAATTTTCCAGACCAGTTAGCAGCGCTTTGAGGCGATCCCAACCGGTACTCGGACCTTCCAGAGTAGCCAAGCTTCCGCCCTTTGCTTCGCAGGTTTCAAGCGCCTTGAAGAAACTGGCCGTGTGGATGCTATAGACGAGACATTTTGATTCGAACGACGCACTGCAACCCGATTTGGGGGTCGAGTCTGAATAACAAGGCGGAACATTCCAGCACTCCTTCACTTCCAGGGTGACCAGATCGTTCGGTTGGAAAATCGGGACATCGTCGGCCAGTGTCGACGGCACAAAATTCGACATCTTAATATAGCGCCGCAGGCAAAATTTTCGCATTATTTATTCCATTTCAGTGCTAAAATCACCTATAATGAACTTCGCGAAACACTTATTTGAGCTTAAGAATTGCGCCGCAGGCGAATAATTTGACATTTTTTACCTTCCCTGAACAAAATCTGTTAAACTTGAGCACTGCAGGTGAGATTCAAGCGATTTTTGAGCTTTGAATATCAAATTTAGTTGTAAAATAGCGCCGCAGGGGAAATTTTTCGGTTTCTAAAAGATGTCTAAGAGGAATTTTGGTCGAAAAGCCATAATTTGTCCCGGTTTGGGAGGCCCCTTCAACCGGGATTTTGAGGCGCAAAATCGGGACAATCCCGGAAAATCGAGACATCTGGTCACCATGTTCACTTCGCTGCGATTCTAACAGACATTGCAGAGAGTTGTATTCGTCGTCGTCGTCGTCGTCGCCGCCGCCGCCGCCGCCGCCGTCGTCGTCGTCGTCGTCACCGGTCGCCGCCGACGCCGCCGCCGTCGTCGTCGTCGTCGTCGTCGCCGCCGCCGTCGTTGTCGTCGTCGTCGTCGTCGTCGTCGTCGTCGTCGTCGTCGTCGTCGTCGTCGTCGTCGTCGTCGTCGTCGTCGTCGTCGTCGTCGTCGTCGTCGTCGTCGTCGTCGTCGTCGTCGTCGTCGTCGTCGTCACGGTTCTAACGCGCCAGAAAAACTCGCCGTGTTTGCAGATGAAGTAGAACTCGCACATCCCGTCCTGGCCTTTGGTTTCGAATTCGAAACGAGGCAACATGCTGAGATGCTCTAATCTCAAAGGGAGTTGGATGACCTTTGCGAAAGGGCCCGGCCCTGCCAGCACTTTGGTTTCCGTGACGACTTTTCCACTTTTCAGCCACACACAGCGAGTTGTGCCGTTGGCATATTGAACGCATCCTCTAGACCCGATCCAAAATCTTCCATACCCGGCGGGACATTTCTCCGCAGAGTTCTGGAACGATTAGGGAAAACAATCAGAGAATGCAACGATTTATGGGCTGAGTCCAAAGTTGCTCCTGAACTAAGTCAGACACAGTGCAGTGTACGGTAATCCACACGTCAGGCGAATGGGTCGGAGTAGCAAAACTAGACTGAACTGTTGTCGACTAAACCTATGTAGGTGCATGACTATGTAGGTGCATGACTATGTATGTAGTTTTCATTGCACGTCAACTTACGACGCTTTGCCCTGGCGTCCAGAATATGGCCGATAGAAGCAGACAAAAGTTGTAACCGCCGCGCATAGTCCTGTATCATCTACAAGTTTAACAGATTTGTTCAGGGAAGGTAAAAAATGTCAAATTATTCGCCTGCGAGCACAATTCTTAAGCTCAAATAAGTGTTTCGCGAAGTTCATTATAGGTGATTTTAGCACTGAAATGGAATAAATAATGCGAAAATTTCACCTGCGGCGCTATATTAAGATGTCGAATATTGTGCCGTCGACACTGGCCGACGATGTCCCGATTTCCAACCGAACGATCTGGTCACCCTGGAAGTGAAGGAGTGCTGGAATGTTCCGCCTTGTTATTCAGACTCGACCCCCAAATCGGGTTGCAGTATTCGTCGTTCGAATCAAAATGTCTCGTCTATAGCATCCACACGGCCAGTTTCTTCAAGGCGCTTGAAACCTGCGAAGCAAAGGGCGGAAGCTTGGCTACTCTGGAAGGTCCGAGTAACGGTTGGGATCGCCTCAAAGCGCTGCTAACTGGTCTGGAAAATTGGATGAAAATGGTTGCGAGCACGACGACGACGACGGCAACAACAACAACAACAACAACGACGACGACGACGACGAAAGCGACGACGACGACAAAAGCGACGACGACGACGACGACGACGGCGACGACGACGACGAAACCGACGACGACGACGAAAGCGACGACGACGACGAAAGCGCGGACGACGACGAAAGCGACGACGACGAAAGCGACGACGACGACGAAAGCGACGACGACGACGTACACGACGACGACGAAAGCTCCGACGAAGACGAAAGCGAAGACGGAAAGGCCGTCGACGACGAAAGCGACAACAACAACAAAAGCGCCGACGACGACTAAAGCGACGACGACGAAAGCGACGACGACGACGAAAGCGACAACGACGAAAGCGCCGACGATGACGAAAGCGCCGTCAACAGAACAAAAGCGACGACGACGACGACGAAAGCGACGACGGAGAAAGCAAAAGCCGACGAGGACGAAAGCGCCGACGACGACGAAAGCGACGACGACGAAAGCGCCGTCGACGACGAAAGCGACGCCGGAGACAAAAGCGCGGTCGACGCCGAACGCGCCGACGGAGAAAGCGCCGACGACGACGAAAGCGACGACGACGACGAAACCGACGACGACGACGAAAGCGACGACGACGACGAAGGGACGACGCCAAAAGCAACGACGACGAAAGCAACGACGACGAAAACAGACAACGACAAAAGCGCCGACGATGACGAAAGCGACGACGAAGACAAAAGCACACAACGACGAAAGCGACAACGGAGAAAGCGCCGACGACGACGAAAGCGACGACGACGAAAGCAACGACGACAACAAAACCGTCGGCGGAGAAAGCGCAACAACGAAAGCGACGACGACGGCGAAAGCAACGACGACGACGAAAGCAACGACGACTAAAGCGACGACGACGGCAAAAGCAACAACAACAACAAAAGCGACGACGACGACGAAAGCGACGACGACGAAGAAACCGACAACGACGACGAAAACGACGACGACGACGAAAGCAACAGAGCGACGAAAGCGACAACGACGGCAAAGGCGACGACGACGACGAAAGCGACGACGACGACGAAAGCGACGACGACGACGACGACGGCGTCCACGACGACCACAACGACCACCACAACCACAACGCTGAGGAAACCTATTGTCCGACCAGATCTCTCCAATAAGGGGAAGTGGGCAGACGAGGAGGAGCTTCTGGACGCCGCCGAGCAGGTGTGTGTGTGCGTCTAAGTTGCTAGCTTGGCGGTGGTATACGGTAGAAGATGCCGACACAACCTGCTGGTCCTTTAGGTGGTCGACTATATGAAGAAGAACAATGGGGCGCTGCCGCCTTCTTTCGATAGAGACATTGACAGTGGACAGTGTGGCGCCCTCGGCAAGGGTAGAAGAGACAATACTGAGCTATGAAAGGCGGAATATTCATCGAACATGTGTTGGTACATGTTGTGTTTCGTGCGTGTAATGCGTGCCTGTCCCGCGAGCTCGGTTTAATATGCGCGCCTGGTGTGCAACGCTTGCCTCGCTGTCAAATTTCTGACGATATTCTGTGTCTAATACCAACAATTGAATGAACGCACACCAATTGTTGAATTACACACGGCACGAAATTTGGACAATTGACTGTGCATTGACTGGTCTGTAGTATAGGGAATACCGTAGTTTGGCGACGGCAACGGTCGCTTTGAGGTGGTGTGGTGTTATGGTGTATTGCGTTATGCGCGCTGCGCCTTGCGTGTTACATTGTTGTGTTAGGAGTTGCGAACCCGCGATATGGTAGCATTCGTTCGTTGCTGAGATTTTCAGGTGTTCGCGATCTGCAAAGACAGCAGTTTCAGGTTCTTTCTGTTCAAAGCAGAACGACAGCCGACATCCCATACCACCGTGCATTCTAGCAGGAAGATATCTACAGGGTGTCCCACGGTGGGTTTGGCAACTTTGCTTGCTAGCTGGCAGGGAGTGTGTGGGCCGATCGATTTGAGATTTTAATTGGTGGTACTACTAAGTGTAACTTAGATGTCTGCCAAGTGAGAGATTTGTCGTGTGCAACACGCGAGAATGACACAGCTGCAAAGTCAAAGTCCCGATTTTTCGAGGGAAGCCAATACGGGGATGGCCGTCACTTGCGCGGTGGTGAACATTACGTGAAGCGGTAAGCGGCATTTGATCGGTAAGACAACAACCTTTCAGACGATAGAAGAAAGGACTCTGTAACCCGAATGAGGCGAAAGATACAGTCGGCCAAAGTTGTCCGAATTGTGCCATGAAGGGCGGCAATGGGCAGAACCTCCATTAGAGCGTCGTCCAAGAGGTTCGCAGGCACGATGGGGACAACTTTGACCAGCTGTATCTTTCGCATCATTAGGGTTACAGAGTCCTTTCTTCTATCGTCTGAAAGGTTGTTGTCTTACACATCAAATGCCGCTTCCGATTCACGTAATGTTTTACCACGCAAGTGGGCGGGCCATTTCCGTGTTGGCTTCGCTCAAAAATCGGGACTTTGACTTTAGAACTGTGTCATTCTTCCGCGTGTTGCACATGACTGTCTCACTTGGCAGGCATCTAAGTTAAACTTAGTAGTACCGCCACTTTACAATTTCAAATCGATCGGTCCACACAATCTCTGCCAGCTAGCAAACAAAGTTGCCAAACCCACCGTGGGACACCCTGTACTTTAATGGCAATATGTATGGTAATCCCTAGCAGCGACAATACACCGCATACACACACATAATTGGCGCTGAACTTGACTTCACGGAGTGAAGAATGGCTGTGGTAAATTTCAAAATTGTAAGGCTTGAGATGACGCGACCAGCTTTCGCTCTCTCCTCAACCTATCATTTGGCAAACCAGGCATTGCTTTCGGTAACTATGGAATTTGAAAACCATGCGTCTTGTCTGTCGGCGACCAAGGTCAAAATTGACCTATGTACTTGTACTGACGTAGCGCTGGAGGCGAAGCTTCATTGCTGACTAACAGTTTGTTCGAAGATTACCTACACAACTCCAAGCTGCTTCAGTTCAAGCAATGCAGGGCCTCCTGCCTTTGCTGGTTTTGACGTGCGTATGGCCGCAGGAATATGGCGCGGTCAGTTGACTAATAAATCAAGCACTTGTGTGCCCACCGAACAAGCAGAACTTGGCTGAGACTTGCCAAGCGCAGTTTTTTCGTGGTACCAGTTGTGCTAATATGGTTTTGTTCCTCCGTCCATCTTATTGTTGTCTCGTCTCGAAAATTGTTTTGAATTTGTCTCGTAAATTGTTGTTAAAACCTACAATTCGAAACACGTTTCCTGGCTGTTTCCCCAAATCATTCCAGAACTCTGCGGAGAAATGTCCCGCTGAATATGGAAGATTTTCAATCGGTCTCAGAGATGCGTTCAATATGCCAACGGCACAACTCGCTGTGTGTGGTTGAAGAGCCAAAAAGTCGTCACAGAACTCCTAGTGCTGGCAGGACCGAGTCCCTTCGCAAAGGTCGTCCAACTCCTTTTGAAATTAGAGCATCTCAACATGCGGCCTCGTTTCGAATTCGAAACCGCAGGGCAGGACGATACGTGCAGTTCTACTTCATCTGCAAGCATGGCGAGTTATTTGGCTCGCTTGAATCTCGACGACGACGACGACGACGACGACGACGACGACGACGACGACGACGACGACGACGACTGCCATACATGATTAGCCCCCTTCACTTGTCCGCCCCATTCGATCTGCGATTTGATTGCGACCTTAATGCTGCGTCGGCGTAGCCAGAAGAAATACTTCGAACTCTGAACTTAACAACTCTCTGCAAAGTCGGTCAGAACGGAAGAATTAACCTTTTGAATCTATAACGCCAAACGGTGTTGCGGCCACAGCAAACCGCGCAGAATTACAAAATAATGCTGGAATCCCGAGTTCCTAGATGTTCTGCCTCGTTGTTCAGGACTTGATCCCCAAATCAGGATGCAGCTCGATGTTGGAATCAAAATGTCTCGTCTATAGCATCCACACGGCCAGTTTCTTCAAAGCGCTTAAAACCTGGCGAAGCAAATGGCGGAAGCTTGGCTACTCTGGAAGGGCCGAGTACTGGTTGGGATCGTATTAAAGCGCTGCTCTCCGGTCTGAAATATTGGATGAAAATGGTTGCGAGCACGACGACGACGACGACGACGACGAAAACGACGACGGAAGCGACGAAAGTGACGAAAACGACGAAAGCGACGAAAGAGTCGACGAAAGCGACGAAAGCGACGAAAGCGACGACGACGACGAAAGCGACGAAAGCGACGAAAGCGACGACGACGACGAAAGCAACGACGACAGCGACGAAAGTGACGAAAGCGACGAGAGTCGACGAAAGCGACGAAACCGACGACGACGCCGAAAGCAACGACGAAAGCGACGAAAGTTACGAACGCGACGAAAGAGTCGACGAAAGCGACGAAAGCGACGACGACGACGACGACGAAAGCGGCGAAAGTGACGACGACGACGAAAGCGGCGAAAGTGAAGACGACGACGAAAGAGACTAAAGCGGAGACGACGACGACGACGAAAGCGCCGAAAGTGACGACGCAGACTAAAGCGCCGAAAGTGACGACGACGACGAAAGCGACGAAAGCGGCGACGACGACGACGACGAAAGCGGCGAAAGTGACGACGACGACGAAAGCGACGAAAGTGACGACGACGACGAAAAGCGACGAAAGCGGCGACGACGACGACGACGAAAGCGGCGAAAGTGACGACGACGACGAAAGCGACGAAAGCGGCGACGACGACAAACCACACCACGCAATCGACTAATCCCTTCACGAGTGTTGTCATAAAATTGGCAAGTGGGCAGAAAACGCGCATGCCGAAAAAACCAATGACTGAAACAGAGGAAATTATCGCCAGAGGAGTGACCACATTGGGAGAAATGCTACTCGTTGTGGCGAATGGGCTCTCCCTCGTCGTCTCACTAGTTATGAAGTCTGTGTGGGCACAGTGCTTGCTCAGAAATTTCTACTACCCACATTTTCCATCGCATGCCAACTTGCGCATTCAGAGATTTCTCACTGGAAAAGAACATTCATAGGAGCGAGGAAGTTGCGACGATTTGCGCGCAACTCCTCATTCATTTCTTTCGAGATAAGGATCCCGAGAAGGTATGGAAACGCAAACAGACATTCGTTTCGAGGGAAATTCTATCACAAGCAGTTGCAATGCTTTACGAGTCTTTCTACATATTTGATTGGTTGACTACGAATACACAATTGGTTGAGCTCTGCAACATTTCCAGAAATATAGTGATATGTCACATAAAGAACATCCGGCGTTTCCTTTAGCTGCACATCTGCTATTTTGCCTCAATTGCCATCATGTTCTACAGTCATGCTATGGCAGTCAGTCTTCTAATGGAAGGACTGCAAGCTCATGCTGTATTGACCAACATGGTTCGAAAAGGCGAGTTATTCCGAAGCGAAACGGTTATTGTGTTTGCGTGGATTGTGCCAGCGTTTGGTGTGGGACTTATGAGCGTCTTCTGGTACGACTACTACTCCTCAACCTTCAGGTTTGTGTTGGGATTATGACGACGACAACAACAACAACAACAACAACAACAACAACAACAACAACAACAACAACAACAACAACAACAACAACAACAACAACAACAACAACAACAACAACAACAACAACAACAACAACAACAACAACAACAACAACAACAACAACAACAACAACAACAACAACAACAACAACAACAACAACAACAACAACAACAACAACAACAACAACAACAACAACAACAACAACAACAACAACAACAACAACAACAACAACAACAACAACAACAACAACAACAACAACAACAACAACAACAACAACAACAACAACAACAACAACAACAACAACAACAACAACAACAACAACAACAACAACAACAACGACGACAACAACAACGACGACGACGACGACGACGACGCACCGCACCCTGCAGCTGCTGGATCAACTGGAATCACACTGGAATCCGACTGATCAACGTTTGTTCCATCTTTGTGCTGTCGATGTCAGCCGTCGTAATGGCGGAAGAGGCCGGCATGCGGCAGAATAAACGCAATCGGCAGCCCCTTCCTGGGCACTGTCCAGACCAGCGCATCACCAACCAGTAAGTACAACACAGTTTCCGTCTTTCTGTGTCACGCGCGGTGTGCGGGCATGCGTGCGTGCGTGCGTGCGTGCGTGCGTGCGTGCGTGCGTGCGTGCGTGCGTGCGTGCGTGCGTGCGTGCGTGCGTGCGTGCGTGCGTGCGTGCGTGCGTGCGTGCGTGCGTGCGTGCGTGCGTGCGTGCGTGCGTGCGTGCGTGCGTGCGTGCGTGCGTGCGTGAGTGCGCGCGTGCGTGCGTGCGTGCGTGCGTGCGTGCGTGCGTGCGTGCGTGCGTGCGTGCGTGCGTGCGTGCGTGCGTGCGTGCGTGCGTGCGTGCGTGCGTGCGTGCGTGCGTGCGTACGTACGTGCGTGCTGTCTGTAACGGCTATATCTGAATGAGTGCCCCCAAATTCTGAATGAGTGCCCCCAAATTCTGAATGAGTGCCCCCAGTGTTCTAAGTGCGGCGTCTGTCTAATCGCGGTATGGATGGAGCCGCGGGGCTAAGAATCTCGTCTGTGGGAGTCGTTATACCGTGTTCGTTCTCCATACCTTCAAGCAAGATTTTCCTTTGAAATCAGGCTATGCTTAGGCTCGCCCTGCGCCCACAGTGCACAAGAGTCAGTTGGCGTCGCAGTCTGGCGGGTCGAAGCTTAGGCTTAACGCGACCGGTGACCGACTTCAGGGCGCGCGGAGCGCGCCCTGAAGTTGGTGGTCGCGCTAAGCCTCAGCTGAGACCCGCCAGGCGCGACGCCAACCGAGTTTTAGTGCAAACAGCAAGTGGAATGAACACTCCTCCATCGAATTCATCTCCTGCTCAGGCCGGATGTGCCCAACAGGTTACTCACACGGCCGTGGTAGTAGCGCGCCTCCGGGCCGTGGGGCACTCATTCAGAATTTTGGGGGCACTCATTCAGAATTTTGGGGGCACTCATTCAGAATTTGGGGGCACTCATTCAGAATTTTGGGGGCACTCATTCAGAATTTTGGGGGCACTCATTCAGAATTTGGGGGCACTCATTCAGAATTTGGGGGCACTCATTCAGAATTTGGGGGCACTCATTCAGACTCAACCGTCTGTAACCGCGACTAATGAATGGCTCAGGACCAATCGAGTGGGTCTGATGGTGATCAGTCCCCTGTTCATAATCTCCTCTCTGCTGGGGAGCTACGCGGTGCACGAACAGCGTCTCGCCCTCTTCTCCACCATCTTTCTCTTCAACGCCACTCTGGCTGTGGCCATGGTCGGATTCCACGCTCTCGGCAACCGGAAGGCATGAACTGTTACAACTGTGCGCATGCATACTGTTTGTAGGCAGTTGCAGCTAAGGCAGTCGGCTGACTACCGGGTGTCCCGAAGTTTTGCGTCCTGTAATGCGCCAATAAGTATGTAGGGTGTTCCAGGGTGACCAATAGAAACTCATTTTAGTTTCAGTTTCAGTTTCAATTAAAAATATGGTGGTGGCTGAGTTTCAGTTTCAGTTTCAGTTTCAGTTATGGAATCCGCTCGAGGTCGAGAGTCGATTCAGTAACTGAAACTGAGTTTTAGTTATTGAAGGTTCAGAAAGTCACAACGAACTGCTCAAAATCATTCTTGTGGGATGACATTTAGTGGACAAAGAAGCGATTTCTAAACTTGAGATGGCGTCCTTGTATATTTGCACCTAAATATGAGCAAAACGACTGCATAATCTAGAAAAATTGTCTTGAATTTTATGGAAATCTGCTAAACTTCGGTAGAACTTTTAAAACATTCAAATAACTGAAACTAAACTGTGAGTTTCAGTTTCAGTTTCAGTTATGGAATTCGCATGAGTTTTGATTCAGTTTCAGTTGCAGTTAACTGATTGTAACTGAAGCTGAAACTGAAACTAGTTGCAGTTTCTATTGGCCACCCTGGGGTGTTCTAAATTTGAGGTGTCAGTGCTTTCTGTGTACTTCGCTCTGCAGAGAAAATGGAAACTGAACTCATTCAGTCAGAGGCGCAGTTTAGGTTCGTGGGATGCTCATTGATCTGTGGACGAAAGGCAAATCGGCCGTCAAGCACCGGCAAGCGCGCCACATTCGAAGCCAAAGGGAAAAGAAATGACCAATGGAATCGAAGCGACGATGATTCTTTGATAGGCGAATGCGATTGATGTGCCCGTTGACTCTCGTGTGTTCGTTTTGTTAGACTGTATACGCTGTGCCAATGTAAACTCGAGTATGCCCTGATAACTGCTAGAGTGAGATGCTCGCCCCGAATGTCGAAGAACCGTACAATCAAGCGATAATGATGCCATATGTGTGCCGTCTAGAGTGTCACGAAGATCACTGAAAGAAACCCGTTTGTTGTTCGCAAACGTTAGGTTGAATTAGTTATGCGAGAAAGGTTGCCTTTGCCTCAATGTCTAAATTCCGTAAACTGCCAATACTTTTGTTGATTGACCACAGCGCGAGCACCAAATTCGCACTATCTAGCCGCCAGCCGATATTAGCTGCTGACGAGAGCGTAAGCACCGACCTAAGCCCACTCCCCCACCCCCCCCTTCCCCCCCCCCTCCCCCCCCCCTCTCCATCCTTCCTCCCCCCCGCTCTGAGTTGCAATTCTGGGAGTTCCTACAAAGGTTGCATGCGTTGCACGTCGGATCTACGAATCCGTGCCAGTTGCTCTTTCTCATGAGATTAACTGTCGACGGGGGTGGGGGGGCTGCACCTACCGACGCAACGTCCATGTTCGTATTACTACAATCAGTGTCTCCGCTGCCGCGCCGCATAAATGTTCAGACACGCGATTCAGACCCCACAATTTGGACAGGGCTTACTAGGCCACGACTACCGCTTGCGTCACTTGCCAATATCTGCTCTCCAGGCTTCAGATTCACACTCTGTTCATTCCATGTTGTGAAGTCTTTGCGTAGATCTTCTAAGCGCATAGGTGAAAGGAAGGAGATACATATCTGAATCGGACAAGGCGGATAATGCACATCTATTGTTGGCTCGCTGCTTCGGCCCTATTCTGGCCTTCAGGGCAGAGCTTCGTAAGTTAAAAGGTAGGAAATCTAGGTGTGTGGTCTGTGATTGCAGAACAATGTTCAGGACTCGACTCCGAAATGCCTGAACGGAAGCAACACGAGATTCTGGGTGGACTTAGGCCATTGCCAGCAGGGAGTCATACGTGTAGCTGTTGGGGTGGGGGCCCACCAGGGCAAGAATCGTGACGTTCATTGACCATCCCCTGTTTGTTCGTTCGTTCGTTCGTTCGTTCGTTCGTTCGTTCGTTCGTTCGTTCGTTCATTTCATTTCATTCGTTCATTTCATTTCATTTCATTCATTCATTTCATTTCATTTCATTTCATTTCATTTCATTTCGTTCATTTCATTTCATTTCATTTCATTTCATTTCATTTCATTTCATTTTCATTTCATTTCATTTCATTTCATTTCATTTCATTTCATTTCATTTCATTTCATTTCATTTCATTTCATTCATTTCATTTCATTTCATTTCATTTCATTTCACTTCATTTCATTTTATTTCATTTCATTTCATTTCATTTCATTTCATTTCATTCCATTTCATTTCATTTCATTTCATTTCATTTCATTTCATTTCATTTCATTTCATTTCATTTCATTTCATTTTCATTTCATTTTATTTCATTTCATTTCATTTCATTTCATTTCATTTCATTCCATTTCATTTCATTTCATTTCATTTCATTTCATTTCACTTCACTTCACTTCACTTCACTTCACTTCACTTCACTTCACTTCACTTCACTTCACTTCACTTCACTTCACTTCACTTCACTTCATTTCATTTCATTTCATTCATTTCATTTCATTTCATTTCATTTCATTTGTTTTTTTTCATTTCATTTCATTTCATTTCATTTCATTTCATTTCATTTCATTTCATTTCATTTCATTTAATTTAATTTAATTTAATTTAATTTAATTTAATTCATTTCATTTCATTTCATTTCATTTCATTTCATTTCATTTCATTTCATTTTATTTCATTTCATTTCATTTTATTTTATTTTATTTCATTTCATTTCATTTTATTTCATTTCATTTCATTTCATTTCATTTCACTTCATTTCATTTTATTTCATTTCATTTCATTTCATTTCATTTCATTTCATTCCATTTCATTTCATTTCATTTCATTTCATTTCATTTCATTTCATTTCATTTCATTTCATTTCATTTCATTTCATTTCATTTCATTTCATTTCATTTCATTTCATTTCATTTCATTTCATTTCATTTCATTTCATTTCATTTCATTTCATTTCATTTCATTTCATTTCATTTCATTTCATTTCATTTCATTTCATTTCATTTTCATTTCATTTCATTTTTCATTTCATTTCATTTCATTTCATTTCATTTCATTTCATTTCATTTCATTTCATTTCATTTCATTCCATTTCATTTCATTTCATTCCATTTTATTTCATTTCATTTCATTTCATTTCATTTCATTTATTCCATTTCATTCCATTCCATTTCATTTCATTTCATTTCATTCCATTCCATTTCATTCCATTTCATTTCATTTCATTC
>JASAMZ010005488.1:0-12468 GCA_030248115.1 Linhomoeus sp. GSCO2_2 | reverse complement strand
GGCGCATCTTTCCGCAAGTTTGCTGTACGCGCATTTTCACGCTTGGGTCAAATTGGGGTTTGTTTGTTCAGTGCGACAAACAGTCTGGAAGGGGTGCGTGGCAACCGCGTACATACAGTGTACGTATTTTACATAGTTTGTCAGCTCAGCAGCTACCCACGCAAGTTGTCGTTTCAGGGTTGTAGCTGACATTTGTAATTGAACACATGACACACGCAGTTCTTTCAACATCTTACGTGCCATCAAAAATTTGTGAATTGCTGACGACAAGCGTTAACTCGTAAGACACAGTTCTTCGGTGCGTTTTTTTCGCTCGGCCTCAGCCGAGCGAACCATATCAAGAGCTCGGCGTGCGTACGTACTGTACGTGCGTACGTACGTCACGCTCGCTTCGGGCTTAATAACTCGCTCGTCTGACGTCGTAGGAAGGAGTTTGAGACATCGGCGAGTAGCCCGTTGACTCCTCTAGCCACCTGAGTAGACAAACCAACAAGCTGTGCGTCTAAAAAGTTCAACCTATACTTTGTGTCTGTCAAATCTTGGTGAAGAGTATAGTGAGTTTCATTCGCATAATTAGCAGTCTAAAGAAGGTATCTTGAAAACGCGTACCACTATTTAACAGCTATTACCACGATACGGTTGTCTGTACAACTGATCTAAAGCTCAGTGATATCGCCGCGTTCGCTATATGGTATCGGCATGATACGACGCCGTTGATCTGAAGTTTTATACCTGTTGGAATGCGCCACATCGAACAAAACAACTTGCCAACTGTTTGGTGCAGTCGTTCTCTACCAGGAATTTCGTTTGGTTGCGTATTTCTGCGTTATGACGCTTTTGTCAATTTATAGAATTTTGGCAAATTGTGGCGTATTTCTATACAATTCCACAATTGCAAATAATTTTGTTTGTGTTACAAATTATCCGCGGTCTATGCTCTTTCTATTTCTGAAGAAGTTTCGCCACAAGTCCATCAAGCGACAAAGTCGATTTTCGACAGTTTTACATTTTAATTGTAAATATCTCTAGATTGCAATATTTCAAAACTGTAGAACCATGTCACAAATTCTTATTAGCTTACGACTTTTCAATTTCTGCATTCACATTCGTCAATAAATGACGTTCTATTTTTGTCAATTTATGAAATTTTGACAAATAATTGCGTATTTCTATCAAATTCTACATTTCCAAAAAATTTCTTTTGTGTTACAAATTATCCGCGGTCTATGCTCTTTCCATTTCTGAAGAAATTTCGCCGCTACCTCATCAGGTGAAAAAGTCGATTTTCGACATTTTCATATTTTAATTGTAAATATCTCCAAATTGCAATCTTTCAAAACTGAAAAACTAGTGTATGTCACAAATTCTTATTGGCTTACGACGTTTCGGTTTCTGCATTCACATTCGTCAATAAATGACTTTCTATTTTTGTCAATTTATGAAATTTCGAAAAATAATTGCGTATTTCCATCAAATTCCACACTTGCAAAAATTTTCTTTTGTGTTACAAATTGTCCGCGGTCTATGCCCTTGCCATTTCTGAAGAAATTTCGCCGCTAGCTCATCAGGTGAAAAAGTCGATTTTCGACATTTTTATATTTTAATTGTAAATATCTCGAAAAAGCAAAATTAGCAACAGAAACGGACATCGGATCCTTACTCAGCGATTTTGACTCTACTTGACCACATATGTCATGTATCTTACTTCGGTGGCACGGACGGACGGACACACACACACACACACGCACACACATTGTCATCCGTATATATACACCTCGCCGCGCTGAGGCGCGGCGAAAAAATAAGTTTTAAAACTCGCGCGCTACATACAGTATCCCAAAGTGGGGTCCATTTTAAGACAAAAGTTGACCGAAGCTAGTCAAATCGCATATCAAAGTGAAGCGCTCGAGCTCCTGAGCACGAATCCGGCAACAAAAAGTTTCAAAAGTTTAAACAGAGAGCTACAGTAACCAAAACGCGTCGAAAACTGGAAGCGACACGCTTGCTTCGGGCTTAATAACTCGCTTGTCTGACGTCGCTGGGTTGAGTTCGACACATCGACGGGTAGCCCTCGGACTACTCTCGCCATCTGAGTGTTCAAAACTGAAATAAGTTTTCAAACTCGCGCGCTACAGTATCCCAAAGTGAGGTCTCTTTTAAGACAAAAGTTGACCGAAGCTAGTCAAATCGCATATCAAAGTGAAGCGCTCGAGCTCCTAAGCACGTATCCAACAACAAAAAGTTTTAAAAGTTTAACAGAGAGCTACAGTAACCAAAACGCGTCGAAAACTGGAAACGACATGCTTGCTTCAGGCTTAATAACTCGCTTGTCTGACGTCGCTGGGTTGAGTTCGACACATCGACGGGTAGCCCTCTTACTACTCTCGCGAACTGTGACGTCGAAATAATAACAAGTTTTAAAAATTGCGCGCTACAGTATCCCGAAGTAATGTCCGCGAAAAGTCAAAACTTCATCGAACCTAGTCGAATCGCATAGCAAAATGAAGCGCTCGACCTCCTGAGCAAGAATCCGACAACACAAAGTTTCAAAAGGTCAATGAGAGGGCAACAGTAACCAAAACGCGATGAAAACTGCAGATTTTGGTTTGTTATATCTTGGCACTCGTGCGTTGCAGAGCGGCGGCCTTGACATCGCTGAAGAGCTCACTGCAAATCAAATCATGCTCACAATTAACCTGTAGTTTTGCGTTAGATTCCAGTGTCTTTTTTAAAATTTAGTCTGTAAAGATGATTTTTTTGGTGTAAAGAATTAAACCCGAGCGATACCAATGTTGCGTAGCAAGATCACTCCAAAAAGTGTAGTCGCGAGGAGAGTCAAAGACGCTGCACGAAACCGGAAAGGGCCTTGCTACAATCTCAGTAAAAATTCAAAGCTCAAAACCACTCCGCTTTTTAAAAGAGACTTGTTTTCGCATGGCTTTGTATCCTTGTCTCAAATCTGGTTTGTGTTGTCGTTCAGTTCTACATATTTGTGGGTGGTAACTGCTGCAGTGTTTTATTTGGATGGTTGTTGAATCGCAGTCCGCGCCACCTCAAAGCAATACGAAATCAGGACGTACCCATTAGTCAGTGGGTGTACCTGATCTGAATACATGGATCGGTAAGACACAATCACTGGCAAGTGCGACCCATTGACGCACCATCATCAATCGGCTTTAGTTTCTATGACTGACAATTGTTTGCGCTGTATCTGAAGGTATTTCTGCGTCTTCCATCTCTAGGCCATACAGCTGGTTGACTGTGGCACGCAGGAATCGGTCATCGGTCTGGATCTTGTCCATGATGGTTGGCTGTTGACCCAAGTGTCGTGCGATCAATCGCCAGGTTCATAGATCGAAGAATGGCTGTGCCGTCCGCTCTTGATCTTCTTGTAGAACCTGCCCGAGAGCGGCAAGGAGGCGTGAAAAAGTCAATCGAGAAGCCATCACTCGAACTTGTTTTGCGCGTAGAAGGTAAATCGCGTTCTTGTACTTATCCGATCGTTCGGCCATGACCATGCAGACACTACAGGCCGCCTTGGCCTTCATTTCTGAATCCGGTTCGGCAATTGCCAAACAGAAGGCCTTGATCAACATTGTACAGGGTGGGCCAGAGAAACCCCGCGTACTTTAAATTTGAATAACTTATATGGTATACAGTGAATTTTTCGACGCGGTTTGTTGCATACGGTAGGCAAAACTTCGGCGTTTTCTGTGTTACGGTATGAGCCCGTTTCCTCACTTCTAGCGAAAGTGGCATCTTCTTGTGATTTTGACTGTTCTGCCCCTCTTGTTTGTCAAATTTTTAATAGTGGCTGCAAATTTTGAGGCGCGGCGACTTCATCTGATAGGTAATAAGACGGGCTCTCAGATGGTACTAAATCGGAGTTCTTATCACTTCAGGTTAGCTAGTTGCAAAGCATCAAAGTTCGGCGGGCAAGCCATTCCGCAGGAAATCGATGCAGAATGGGCACTGGAGAGCAGGGAAAGGATTTCTCAAAGTTTGACGCCTTGTAGCTAGCTAACCTGAAGTGATAAGAATTCCGTTTTAGTACCATCTGAAAGCCCGTCTGATTACCTATGAGATGAGGTCGCAGCCCGTCCTAAAATCTGCAGCCACTATTGAAGAATTTGACAAATAAGATGGGCAGAACCGCCAAAATCACAGTTAAACTTTAAAAAAATGCCACTTTCGCTAGAAATGAGGAAACGGGATCATACCGTAGCACAAAAAACGCCGAAGTTTTGTCTACCGTATGCAATAAACCGCGTCGAAAAGTTCGCTGCATAGCGGAAGTTATTCCAATTTAAAATACGCGGGGTTTCTCTGGCCCACCCGGTATGTATTTATCATGTTATATGGCGACATAACCTTTGTCTGGAAATAGGAAGGCTATTGAGCAGTAGAGGGCGAGATCACCCAACAAGCCCGCCAAAGGTCGGCGCCGACTCGCTTCGCTCGTCGTCGCCTGGCGGGCTTGTTATGTGATCTCGCCCTGCATAGGCACGAGGGGAAGCGGTTGCGGGCGCAGGTCCGGAGGAAGTCGGTCGTGATCCCCCTGTCCTACTTCCCCCGCTGGAGGTAAGTACTCCTCCCCTCCACTCCTATTCCCCAATCCCTGCCCCCTATTTCTCACGCAGAGGAGGAGGCCCACCCCTCCCACTCTGTACACAGGCACGCGTGCGGCGGCGGCGGTCGCCGTCGTCGAGAGCGCGGCGCGCGGCAGGCGACAGCCCAGACGCCAGCCCGGGCGAGCCGCATAGTTTTCTTCTCCTCTCTCGAGGATACTGTAGCACTTATTTTAGCAAGGATAGAACATTTTCGCGCTGTCGACTGAGAATCTTCCCTCCGTCGTCGTCGTCTCTCATTCTCTCCTCCCCAACTCGGGCCGTCTTCGTCTCTCTCGCTCGAGAGTCGAGTCGAGTCGGCGGCCGTCTTCGTCTCTCGGCAGCCGCCGCCGTCGCCGTCGTCTTCGTCGCCGACTCCCTCCCTCTCAATCTCCAGAGTCGGGCCGTCGCCGTCGTCGTCTCTCGGCAGCCGTCGTCGCCGCCCCATCGCCGCCGTCGCCCTGTCTCGGCAGCAGCAGCCGTCTTCGCCGTCTCCATCCACTCTTCATTCCGGGCGCCGTCGCCGTACTGTTTGTCCCATTCTCTCACGCACCCCTGTCGTCCTAATCCAGTTTCGCTGTCTGCCTTCTCTATTATACCGGCGTACTTAGTGAATTTTCCCTCTTGCGTCATCCTCATCTGCGGCAAGATTATAGGTTTGAGTTTTCAAGTTAATGTAGCTAATTAATGGTACGCAAACAACAATACCCTCCACTCAGGCTGGTAGTATGGCTTCTGCTCAAGAGCCACGCAAGGTGACGGTCTTCGCGACCCGATTTTCCCCCGTCTTGGAAGGATACGACGTCCAATACATCACCATACTGGCGCAGACGGCTCTCCAGATGCTGGATGGGTGCACCGAGGGCAGAAAAGTGTTGCGCGTGGCCCATCTGCACGCTTCGGAGGAGAAGAAGCCCAGCTGCCTCTTGAGCTGGTTCCAGAGCGGCTACATGCACGAGCTGCTGGTGTGCAACGTCGACACCCTGGTGCTGTGGAATCTGGGCGGCAAGGAAGTCAGCAAGGTCGACACCAGATACAAGGTCACCTTTCACCAGCGTCCACTGGAGAAGATCCCAAGTGACGAGAAGGTCGACATTCTACTACTGGAGGTGACGGAGAACGAGAGAGGGTGCCGGGTTCCCGACTCCATCGTCAGCTTCGCCAGAAAGCACGTAGAGTTGGGTACGTTGTCTCATGTGTTCTACGCAACAATATGCCGTTTCAATGCAGCGACCGTTTGGCGTTGTAGGCATCGTTTCATTCGGGCGCGGGGTCGATTGCGACAGTTGCTACAAGGAGTTCACGCTCCCCTGCTTCAGTGAGGTAAATATCTAAAAACTTGTATTGCGCCAATCAACCAACTAGACAGGTTGGGTAAAGAGCAAATGTACGTTAATAGTGTCATCTTCCTATGTTACAGCCAACGGAGAAGACGGCGCCGAAAGTACCGGACGCTCCCAGTGGTGAGAAATGCGCTCACGCCAAGCCGAGAACGGAGTGGAAGATTCGAACGCTGCGCGTGGACGATGAGAAGGAAGGGGAATCGTCCCAGTTGGAATTTGAAACCACTTAGCTTCCACCCTCTTCTAGGTCATAGTTTGGTTATATTGATACTTTCTCCATTCGTTCGACAGCGTGTCGCATAGCAGTCGTACAGTACTCACTGCAGTAGGACTGGTACGTATGGGTCCACTTATGACATTTCGCAGCGCCACGGATGGTGTTGTTTGGTAGATGAAGTAGCGTGAACGTCGTTGAGAACAAACATACCAGGAGGGTGGTAGGGTTCGTAGAATAAGGTATGGACATGTAGAAGTTGCGTTTGCTGTTCGGTGCAGGTACTAGAACAGTCTATGGTTCATCGATCGCGTACCGGCTGGTATGTTCACATTTTGCCTAAGAATGATAGGAGTTGCGTTCTACCCATGCTAGCATAGGTCGTGTGTGTACGTCGCGATGGTCAGTCGGCCAGGCACCAGCTGGGCCAGAGGCAGTTGCGTCCGTTGGGCACGCGGTAGGTCCACTTCAGTTGCAGGCATACCCAGCGATATGCACGCTCCAACAGAAGCAGCTTCTTCTTGTCCCTTAGTTTGGCGTACCAGCGGCGGAAACGTCTATCCGTTGGGCGCAGACTCAGGAGCAGCAAGAAGCGCACTAGCGTCCGGTTTTCCGTATGGCTGATGTATAGGTGATGTCTGGCCTCTATCTTCCACAAACGTCGTCGCGTGTCTGCACTCCAAGAGAGGCTGAGTCGCTCCACGAATGGTCTGAATACGGGATGCAATCATAACAGAGTTGTATGATACTATATGTAAACCAAATAGGCATTGCGAGTACCGACACTTCATAGCAAGCGCCCCAACGGGCAGGCCCCAGAGCCCATCGGCTCAAGAGGCAGAGTGTTTTCCCCTGCAGACGCAGCTCCAATATGTCGATGAGTAGCCGTGGACACGCCTGGCGAAGGCGACCAATCAGGTTGCTCCGCAGTGCCGCACCCTCGTAGACCGATAGGGCCACTTGTCTACGGAACTGGATGGAATGGTTGACTTTGACGCATAACAGGTTATCGTTGAGACATTTTCACCGCCCCACCTTGCAGTCGTCCAGTGGTAGGGAAGCGCCGCCCGGAACCTCCAGCAGGGCTAACAGGAGCCTCTCCCTCGTGGGCGCGCGAGGAAGCCACCAAATGGGCCGGGGCTTCTTCGAATTGCACTCCCCCCCCCCCCCCCCTTCCTCTGGTCTCTGTACGATCCAATGCGACCCCGGTTCTCTCTAAAACAATAGACTGGCCGCCACATCGCGCTATACTTGGCGGTTAGTGGTAGTGTACATACCCCTCGTTTAGGCGCATGCCGAGAAAGAGCAGTAGGTTCACCACAAATTTGGACATCATTTCAATCGCAGTGCGCAGGCCATTATTCACATTAGCAAGAACGTATATTCGTGAATTGCAACTAGATTGCCTGCTGTGTATTATGTTGTTCAATAGACACAAACTCTTCGTTTTCTCAACGTCGCTCTATAATGTTGTTTCATTTAATGAGTTCTAAAATTGTTCAGAGTTTTTGAGTGAGACTGAATGCGGCGCTTGTCTGTAAATAACTTCTGCGTATCTTTGACCGCTCAGGAACGCATTGCTTCCTAAGACGAGCGATGCAGGCGAAAGGGGAGGGGGAGAGAACTTATTGGCGCAGTGTAATGTGGGAAGTGAATAGGTAACCAAGGCGCACATTGGAAGGAGACGCGAGGGTTCTCAGTGCTCGTTGACCCATTTCCCCGATCAAGAGACCAAACGCACTATTGTTTGCACGCTAGACATCTGACCTACCGATTTGGCTGGCCAGACTACCTTGGCCGCAGCACTGTTTTCATCCCCTCTCTTGTCCCCTCCACTCCTCCCCCCCCCCCCCCCCCCCTTCTCCACTAAAGGGCGCCCTTCGACCCTGTCCATTCCTCGATTCCTCGTGTGATGGAGGCCATAGCAAAGGCCCTCTAGAAGGAGGGATAAGGAAGGGAGGCAGGCGTGCGTGCCTCGCTGCGCGCCTGTTGGCCGAGAAAGCGATTGCCGTAATGAGCTCGCGACCGACCGGCCGAGAAAAAGTGAAGAATAAATGGGCTGAGGGCGGCAAAACTCTCCCAGCTCTGACGCGACGGCCATCGCAAAGTTGCATCTTGCAAGCAAGAAGTGTTTTGTCCGTCCGTCTGTCTGTCGAGGTTTGCCTCGCTAGCACTTCGCCACGCGACGCTTCAGCACGCGCGCGCCTAGACGCCAGCGGGACGCCAGCGGCGGCAATCAATCGCTGCACGGCCAGCGCCGACTGTTGCTGCCTGCCTTCAACGCAGGCATGGCCTGAACAGTACGGCAAGGCACCGTCGCCGCTCAATCAGGCTCGCTCCCCTTAGCTCGCATTGGATCTGGCGGCTCTCTACCAGTTGTTTTGCGCGGCGCTTTGTACGGCGCGTTCGCGAGGCAGTCAGCGCCGTTGGCTTGCAACAGGAGAGACTTTCTGCAACAGTACAAATCTTGCAACAGTACAGACGTTGCAACAGGATGGTCGCGCGAGGCGACCAGTGCCATTGGCTCGCAACAGGCCTGATTTTGCAACAGGACAAATCTTGCAACAGGACAGATTTTGCAACAGAAAAATCTGCCCGCTCTCTATCATTTGTTTTGCGCGGCGCTTTGTACGGCGCGTTCGCGAGGCAGTCAGCGCTGTCGCCGTGCAACAGGACAGACTTTCTGCAACAGGACAAATGTTGCAACAGTACAGACGTTGCAACAGGATGGTCGCGCGAGGCGACCAGTGCCATTGGCTCGCAACAGGACAGACCTTCTGCAACAAGACAGATTTTGCACCAGGAGCAACAGGACAGACCTTGCAACAGGACAGATTTTGCAACAGGACAGATCTTGCAACAGGACAGATCTTGCAACAGTACAGATCTTGCAACAGGACAGATCTTGCAACAGGACAGATCTTGCAACAGGACAGATCTTGCAACAGGACAAATCTTGCAACAGGACAGATCTTGCAACAGGACAAATCTTGCAACAGGACAGATTTTGCAACAGGACAAATCTTGCAACAGGACAAATCTTGCAACAGGACAGATCTTGCATCAGGACAGACCTTGCAACAGGACAGACCTTGCAACAGGACAGATTTTGCAACAGGACAGATCTTGCAAGAGGACAGATTTTGCAACAGGACAAATCTTGCAACAGGACAGATTTTGCAACAGGACAGACCTTGCAACAGGACAGATCTTGCAAGAGGACAAATCTTGCAACAGGACAGATCTTGCAACAGGACAGACCTTGCAACAGGACAGATTTTGCAACAGGACAAATCTTGCAACAGGACAGATCTTGCAACAGGACAGATCTTGCATCAGGACAGACCTTGCAACAGGACAGACCTTGCAACAGGACAGATTTTGCAACAGGACAGACCTTGCAACAGGACAAATCTTGCAACAGGACAGATCTTCTTGCAACAGGACAAATCTTGCAACAGGACAGATTTTGCAACAGGACAAATCTTGCAACAGGACAAATCTTGCAACAGGACAGATCTTGCATCAGGACAGACCTTGCAACAGGACAGACCTTGCAACAGGACAGATTTTGCAACAGGACAGACCTTGCAACAGGACAGATCTTGCAAGAGGACAAATCTTGCAACAGGACAGATCTTGCAACAGGACAGACCTTGCAACAGGACAGATTTTGCAACAGGACAAATCTTGCAACAGGACAGATCTTGCAACAGGACAGATCTTGCAACAGAACAGACCTTGCAACAGGACAAATCTTGCAACAGGACAGATTTTGCAACAGGACAAATCTTGCAACAGGACAAATCTTGCAACAGGACAGATTTTGCAACAGGACAAATCTGGCAACAGGACAAATCTTGCAACAAGACAGATCTTGCAACAGGCAGATCTTGCAACAGGACAGATTTTGCAACAGGACAAATCTTGCAACAGGACAGATTTTGCAACAGGACAAATCTTGCAACAGGACAGATATTTGCAACAGGACAAATCTTGCAACAGGACAAATCTTGCAACAGGACAGATCTTGCAACAGGACAGACCTTGCAACAGGACAGATTTCGCAACAGGACAAATCTTGCAACAGGACAGATTTTACCACAGGACAGATCTTGCAACAGGACAGATTTTGTAACAGGCAACAGGACAGACCTTGCAACACGACAGATCTTGCAACAGGAGAGACCTTGCAACAGGACAAACCTTGCAACCCGACAGGCCTTGCAACAGGATAGATTTTGCAACAGGAGAGACCTTGCAACAGGACAGACCTTGCAACAGGACAGGCCTTGCAACAGGTCAGACCTTGACAATGAACAGGACGGACGTTGCGGCGCGCGCACGAGGCGACCACCGCCATTGGCTCACAACAGGACAGACCTTGCAACGGACAGACCTTCAACAGGACAGATTATGCAACAGGACATTACGGCCATTGACTACTACATTCCGTGTCATTCAGATCACACAAATTCTTCTGCAACAGGAAGGAACGGCTAGTGTACCCTATGGTCTGTCCTATGGTCTGTTTGTCTGTTTGTTTGTTAACACGATAACTCTTGACACAGTTGACGGATCCTGGAGATCTATAGCTCAAAAGAACCACCTCTGCCTGGAATGGTGCATCTCCTATTGTGGACTTTTGCTGATTACTAAATTCCGCAAAAATCACGAAAATATCGACTGCACAGCACATTCTGGGCACTGAGGAGTGACTACAAGTCACTATCGAGCAGATTTCGGGCTATTGCGTCACCATTCACTACAGAATTGTCGCTGTGAGACTCCGAGGTGTATTTGGAGGCACGGGAGCAGGTGCGATGGTAAATGCAGGCACTGGCAGCGGCACAGTGTCAAGTGACTTTTGATCTATCTGAAATGTCTTGCGGGCTAAACTCAATTGTCAACGGGCTAACTCCAAGTGTCTATTGTGTATTGACAGGCACGGGAGCTGGTGCGATCCTAAACGTAGGCACTGGCAGGGGCACTGTGTCAAATGACTTGAGATCTATCTGAAATGTTCTACGGGCTAAGCCCAATTGTCGCCCAATTGTCAATGGGCTAACTGCAAGTACCTATTGTGTATTGACAGGCATGGGAGCTGGTGCGATTCTAAACGTAGGCACTGGCAGGGGCACAGTGTCAAACGACTTGAGATCTATCTGAAATGTCCTATGGGCTAAGCCCAATTGTCGCCCAATTGTCAATGGGCTAACTGCAAGTGCGTGTACACATGTATTGACAGGCATGGGAGCTGGTGCGATTCTAAATGTAGGCACTGGCAGGGGCACAGTGTCAAATGACTTGAGATATATCTGAAATGTCCTACGTGCTAAACCCTATTGGCAATGGGCTAATTCCAAGTGTCTATTGTGTATTGACAGGCACAGGAGCTGGTGTGACTCTAAATGTTGGGACTGGCAGGGTCACAGTCAAATGGCCTGAGATCCAACTGTAATGTCCTGAGGTGCACTGAATTCGAGGATTCCGCTATCTCCTTCATGCTCTGCAGATTACCCTTGAGCTATTGACCATAGAGATTCTCCTACGGGCGGGTAAATAAATGCTCTAGTTTCAATACTAAAGATCAATATGCACCTTCCTTCTCGACGATATACCCAACCTCTGTAGGTCGCTCTACTTTACCCAAGGCACGTGGTTTAGATCGATCTACTCTGCCGTACAGCTGAGTTGGCCGAAAAGCTAGGACAAATTATAGACGTGACACTTTAGAAGTGTCAGATAGACACTCCGCGCGAACGTTTAAGCAGACGTGGGTTTATTGTGTTGTATGTATCATCTTCATCATCATCATCATCAAAAGTTTACTGTGGGTCAACCGCACACCATAAACGGCGTTATCCTCTGCAAGCAGAGGGGTATGTACCACACAGTCGAGAAAGCACGACGACACGAAGAACAGCGGGCACACTAACAACAGCGATCACTGAATTTCTACCACGGGCAGGAGATCGGCTCGCTCTAGAGATTCCAAGAATTCGTTACTGTACAGAAGAATGTATGTAGGTATGTATTAATTATTCCACTCAGAAGGCGGATAAGCACACGCACAGCAACAGAGGTGCGGTAAAAGGCGATACAAATTATCATTTCAGGAAAGTTCCCCCCTGCTGGGGGGTAAGGACAGGTGAATTTGTTCGTCCTTATGAAGACTGATGATGAACAGGCTGTGTATCTCAGATGACTTCGGGCCCTCTACTACACGAACAAATTCAGCGTGCTCTGTTCACACGCACGGAGCTTATTACGTACGCACAACGTACACGTGGCAAGCGCACTC
>JASAMZ010005487.1:0-18448 GCA_030248115.1 Linhomoeus sp. GSCO2_2 | reverse complement strand
GCCGAGCGTAGCGAATTGAATCGTCGTCGCCGCCCTTCACGCGCCAGTTAGAGAACGCGCAGCTTCTCGTCCACGATATGACGGTCGATGGGCCTCGACTTCTTAGCGCTTGTAAACAATTCGTCCGCAATTGCATTCGTTTCTCTGTTGCAGTTCCTACTCGGCCTACACGGACCCGTTCGCCATGCCTACCAGATGCCCTGTGCCCGGTTACCAGAACAACGCGGTCAACACGCTGCGATTGTGGGTGGTGAGATTTTGGAATTCACGAAATTAGGGATATTTTCAAGGTTTTTGTCAAAATTCCCAAATTTCGACAAATTCAAACAGGTTATATTTCAAAACTTTTTTCACCTATGTATCGAGCATAGTCTGCCAAGTATTTAGCAAATAGTTTCAGCGAATATAATTAACGAAATTAGGGATATTTTTAAGGTTTTTGTCAAAATTCCCAAATTTCGACACATTCAAACAGCTTATATTTCAAAATTTCTTTTGCCGGACGTGTCGAGCATAGTCTGCCAAGTATTTAGCAAATAGTTTTAGATTTTATAATTAACGAAATTAGGGATATTTTCAAGGGTATTGTCAAAATTCCCAAATTTAGACAATTTCAAACGGCTTAAATTTCAAATTTTCTTTGCACGGATGTATCGAGCATAGTCTGCCAAGTATTTATCAAATAGTTTCAGATTTTATAATTAACGAAATTTGGAATATTTTCAAGGGTATTGTCAAAATTCCCAAATTTAGACAATTTCAAACGGCTTAAATTTCAAATTTTCTTTGCACGGATGTATCGAGCATAGTCTGCCAAGTATTTAGCAAATAGTTTCAAATTTTATAATTAACGAAATTAGGGATATTTTCAAGGGTATTGCCAAAATTCCCAAATTTCGACAATTTCAAACGGCTTAAATTTCAAATGTTCTTTACATGGTTGTGTCGGGCATAGTCTACCAAGTATTTAGCAAATAGTTTCAGATTTTATAATTAACGAATTTAGGGATATTTTCAAGGTTTTGTCAAAATTGCCAAATATACACAATTTCAAACGGCTTTAATTTCAAAACTTCTTCACATGGTTGTGTCGGGCGTAATCTGCCAACTAGTTAGCAAATAGTTTCAGATTTTGTAATTAACGAAATTAGGGATATTTTCAAGCGTTTTGTTAAAATTCCCAAATTTCAACATTTTCAAGTAGCGTAAATTTCTAAATGCCTTGACATGGTTGTGTCGGGCAGTGTCTGCCAAATATTTAGCAAATAGTCCTACATTTTATAATCAACTAATTTAGGGATATTATCAAGGTTTTTGTTAAAATTCCCAAATTCCGACAATTTTAAATAGCTTAAATTTTAAAATGTCTTGGCGTGGTTGTGTCGGGTATTGTCTGCCAAATAGTTCTAGATTTTATAATTAACGAATTTTGCAACGGTGGCATAACCGTCCGCATTTTTTACCGAAAAGAAAAGGGCGTCGTCCCATTTAGACCCTCTTCATTCCAAAGTGAACATGCGGCGAACATTCCTGATCCATTTATGGATCAGTACCCACCAATGCGCCTTATAGGCATCGATTGCCCAAGAATGGCACAAACTTTCTTTGGAAACTCGAGGTAACTGCGGCGAAACTCCCCAAAGAAATGCTCAACTTTCTATTCTGACACACTATGGAATACACTCCTCAAATGCACAACACACTATGCGATGCCAATTGACCATCATCGGGTACCCAGTTTTTACTCTAAGCTTGTTGGCACTCCTCCCCTCCAAAAGGGAGGAGTGCTATAGTGATGGTGCGGATTCTGTGTTAATTCAAACGCTCATAAGTCGGGCTAGAGTTGGCCGATCGTGACGAATTTTTTTTTTTATTCGATAGGTCTCGGGATAGCGCAGGGTGGATCGAAGGTCTCGACTTCCGTGCGGGACCCGATTTTTGGCAAGTTGTCAAAAACCCGGTTTTTTGGCCTCCGACGGACTTTGGAGTGCTAGAATAGTGTTCTGGTAGAACGGAGCGAGACAAGCTTTGGGTCAAATATGTAAAAGACATTGGGCTATCCGATGGCAGGGGTGCCGCCGGACTGGGTCCGTGCCTGCCCGGGCGGGTTAGCAAAAACCAGGTTTTTCGACCCAAAAATAGGGTTCGCGGCCCCCACTGTAAGTATTTTATTTTTAAAGTAGAAGTTGTAGTTTATTGACAAGTGGCACATCTCAGATAGTCAATTACCGCACCACATTGCTGAATCCGGTCAGATGTACCCCGGGCTGGGAAACATTGCCCAAAGTTGGATCCCGGGTTTCCGGGTAAAACTTTGGGCCGGCGTAACTTGTGATAGGGTGCTCATATCGAAATGGGACAAACACCATTCGATAGAGCTCGGCGAGCTCTACAACATTGTAGCAGGTCGTTTCCCCCTAAATTTGTGGGTGAAAAGTTGAAAAAACCGATTTTGGTCAAAATTTCAGAGTTCTGCGTTTCTCATTTCTTGCTGTGCAAAACAAGCTGTTTTAAAAAAGTTGAGTTGTTTTATTAATACAGAGTGGTTTGTGAGTATTTTAAAGTGGAAGAGTAAAAGAGTGGATACTTTTGTAAAGTATTTCGAAGCCTTTCCGATATGACGCGCGCCCGCCCGGAGTCCACTATTCATGCGCTACTTCTGACACGCCGCTTTCTAAGCGGTTCTTGCAGGGCAACATTGGGATCGCCCGGGATTAATTTTTTGAGCAAGACACACGCATTTCTGAGCGGTTGTTGCAAGGCAACATTGGGATCGCCCGGGATTAATTTTTTTAGCAGACAAAGTTGTTCGTAAGACAAGGGTTAAACAAGCTCCGGTATTAAAAACTTGAGTTTGTATTCTGATTGACATTTCAAAGAGTTGCGTTCTTTCTGCAGAGAGTGCGAGAGTTCATCGCCCGCATGCTCCGCTTCATGAGCCCCCGCTTCGCAAGAGGGTATTGCATAGCAATATTGATTTCGCCCGCGATTTGGCTTTTAGAGCAAGAACATCCCTCTTTCAAGCAACGCTTTTAAAAAAGTGACAAAAACTTGTAAAAGTTTTGGCAAATAATTGACAGAGCACAAAAGAGCGCACTATGAGCAATCAAACGGTGTCGCACTTCTGCATGTAGCAAAGAGCGATCTTAGCGTCAAAATCCAGATAATGGCCTTTTCCGCGGTGCGTGTTTGCGTAATTGAACAAACCTTTGTAGCCGCATGAAAGAACACGTCGAGAGCTTTCACCTGGCGTGTCGATTGCCACTCTACGACGTAAGACGAGCGAGTTAGAGCCGTTTTGTGCTTTTGCACCTTCAAGTTACTGTAACTCGCGAAATTCAAACTATTGTGTTTCGACCAAAGGGAGAACAAATGATCAGTGAGTCGGAAGCTATCCAAAAAGCTCGAGATCGTCTCTCTACGACGCAAGTTGAGCGCGTTAGAGCCAGCTTAGCGTCAAAATCCCGAATGGCGTTTTCCGCGGGGCGTGTTTGCGTAATTGAAAAGGTTTTACTGCCACATAGAAGAGCACGTCGAGAGCTTTCACCTGACGTGGCGATTGCCGCTCTACGACGTAAGACGAGCGAGTTAGATCTGTTGTCTGTTTTGCACCTTTCGGTTACTGTAACTCGCGAAATTCAAACTTTTGAGTTTCGACCAATGGGAGAACAAATGATCAGCGAGTCGGGAGCTATCCAAAAAGCTCGAGATCGTCTCTCTACGACGCAAGTTGAGCGCGTTAGAGCGATTTTAGCGTCAAAATGCCGAGAATGGCGTTTTCCGCGGTGCGTGTTTGCGTAGTCGAAAAAACTTTTGCAGTCGCATGAAAGAGCACGTCGAGAGCTTTCACATGACGTGTCGATTGCCGCTCTACGACGTAACACGAGCGAGCTAGAGCCGTTTTGCGTTTTGACCTTCGGCTTACTGTAGCGCGCGCAATTCAAACTTTTGAATTTCCAAACCTCTTAGCTGAATGATCAGTGAGTCGAGACCTATCCGTAGAGCCCAAGATCTCCGCTCTACGACTTTCCAACGCCGAGATCTGGGAGCGTTACGGACGGACGGACGGACGGACGGACGTACGTACGTACGCACGCACGCACGCCGAGCTCTCGTATAGTCTCGCCCGCCTGAGGGCGGGCGAAAAAAACAAAAGTATTTCTTTAGGAATGACCGTTCAACAACTGTCTCAACGTAAGCTTTCAAACGGTCGAACGAATGCCGCTCTACAACGTAAGACGAGCGAGTTAGAGAAGTTTTGCGTTTTGAACTTTTGGGTTACTGTAGCTCGCGATATTCAAACTTTTGAGTTTCGACCAATAGAAGAACAACTGATCAGTGAGTCAAGAGCTATCCAGCAACTCAAGATCGCCTCTCTACGACGCACGCTGAGCCAGTTAGAGCGATTTCTACGCTAAAATCGCGAGAATGTGGCTTTTCGTGGTGCGTGTTTGCGTAATTAACAAAATTTTCACGCCAAGTGAAAGAGCACGTCGAGACCTTTTAGTTGACCTATAGCACGGCGCTCTACGACGTAAGACGAGCGTGTTAGAGCCGTTTTGCGTTTTGGACCTTCGTGTTACTGTAGCGCGCGCAATTCAAACGTTTGAATTTCGACTTCTCTTAACGGAATTATCAGTGCGCCGAAACCTATTCAACGAACTCAAGATCGTCTCTCTATGACGGAAGACGAGAGAGTTAGATAAGTTTTGCGTTTTAAACCTTTGGGTTACTGTAGCTCCCGAAATACAAACTTTTGAGTTTCAACCAATAGAAGAACAAATGATCAGTGAGTCGAGAGCTATCCAACCAACCCAAGATCGTCTCCGTACGACGCACGCTGAGCGAGTTAGAGCGATTTCTGCGTTAAAAACGCGATAATGTCGCTTTTCGTGTTGCGTGTTTGCGTAATTAAGAAAACTTTTAATGCCAAACGAAAGCGCACGTCGAGACCTTTTAGTTGACCTATCGCGCGCCGCTCTACGACGTAAGACGAGCGAGTTAGAGCCGTTTTCAGTTTGAACCTTCGGGTCACTGTAGCGCGCGCAATTCAAACTTTTGAATTTCGAAGTCTCTTAGCGACATTACCAGTGAGTCGAGACCTATCCATAAAGCCCAAGATCTCCTTCCTACGACGTTCCAACGCCGAGATATGAGAGCGTGACGCACGAACGGACGGACGCACGCACGGACGCTAAGCTCTCGTAGGGGTTCGCCCGGCTGAGGCCGGGCGAAAAAATTACGCTGATGTTTGGAGCGTTTTTTTTCGCCCGCCCTCAGGCGGGCGACACCCTACGAGAGCTCGGCGTGCGTGCGTACGTGCGTACGTGCGTACGTACGTGCGTTACGCTCTCGGATCTCGGCGTTGGAAAGTCGTAGAGCGGAGATCTTGGGCTCTACGGATAGATCTCGACTCACTGATCATTCCGCTAAGAGGTTTCGAAATTCAAAAGTTTGAATTGCGCACGCTACAGTAACCCACAAGTCAAAATGCAAAACGGCCCTATCTCGCTTGTGTTACGTCGTAGAGCGGCAATCAACACGTCAGGTGAAAGCTCTCGACGTGTTCTTTCATGCGGCTGCAAAACTTTGTTCAATTACGCAAACACGCACCGCGGAAAACGCCATTCTCGGCATTTTGACGTTAAAATCGCTCTAACGCGCTCAACTTGCGTCGTAGAGAGACGATCTCGAGCTTTTTGGATAGCTCCCGACTCACTGATCATTTGTTCTCCCATCGGTCGAAATTCAAAAGTTTGAATTTCGCGAGTTACAGTAACTCGAAGGTGCAAAAGCACAAAACGGCTCTAACTCGCTCGTTTTACATCGTAGAGCGGCAATCGACACGCCAGGTGAAAGCTCTCGACATGCTCTTTCATGATGCTGCAAAACTTTGTTCAATTACGGAAACACGCACCGCTGAAACGCCATTCTCGGGATTTTGACGCTAAGATCGCTCTAACTCGCTCAATTTGCGTCGTGGAGAGACGATCTCGAGCTATTTGGATAGCTCCCGACTCACTGATCATTTGTTCTCCCATTGGTGGAAATTCAAAAGTTTGAATTTCGCGAGTTACTGTAACTAAAAGGTGCCAAAGCACAAAACGGCTCTAACTCGCTCGTCTTACGTCGTAGAGTGGCAATCGACACGCCAGGTGAAAGCTCTCGACATGTTCTTTCATGCGGCTACAAAACTTTGTTCAGTTACGCAAACACGCACTGCAGAAAACGCCATTTTCGCGATTTTAACACTAAGATCGCTCTTTGCTACATGCAGAAGTGCGACATGGTTTGATTGCTCGTAGTGCGCTCTTTTGTGCTCTGTCAATTGTTTGCCAAAACTTTTACAAGTTTTTGTCACTTTTTTAAAAGCGTTTCTTGAAAGAGGGATGTTCTTGCTCTAAAAGCCAAATCGCGGGCGAAATCAATATTGCTAATGCAATACCCTCTTGCGAAGCGGGGGCTCATGAAGCGGAGCATGCGGGCGATGAACTCTCGCACTCTCTGCAGAAAGAACGCAACTCTTTGCAATGTCAGTCAGAACACAAACTCAACTTTTTAATACCGGAGCTTGTTGTGCTTATGAATGTCTTTCCGGGAAACGAGAAAAGATCGCAGTCGGAAATTTTTTTTCGAGAAATTTACATTTTTTCTACAAATTTTCGGTATTTCGGTGTAAAGTGGGGTCAGTTGAGACATTGAGGTGTCAATTGGACTTTCACGTGATAGAGCATCAAAAGATACGTTGTTTTTGTTGTAAACACTTTTTTCGTCCGACGCGCATTTTGGCGGGAAATTTGAATTCAAAATTTTGGTTGCCGGATTTGCCTGGGACACCTACCGTGTTAGTACTCGATTCGGGCTTTTCGAGGACGCTGATCACGAATTTGATGTTGTCCTTTCATTTTGAGATGTGTGGGGCCATCTCTGAAGAATTTCCTTGCCACCATGTGTCCCCTCAAGTAGAAAACCTGGTTGTGTCAGTTCAGCTGAAGCTAGGTGTGTTGTATGTCGAACGTGGGGTATTGGAGGGTCAAAATTCCGAATCTGCTATTAATTTTTCGATCAGAATGGCCACTAAGCCTCACTGGCATGTCTCGTTATACTCCACAAACAAGCTCCGGTATTAAAAAGTTGAGTTTGCATTCTGACTGACATTGCAAAGAGTTGCATTCTTTCTGCAGAGAGTGCGAGAGTTCATCGCCCGCATGCTCCGCTTCATGAGCCCCCGCTTTGCAAGAGGGTATTGCATAGCAATATTAATTTCGCCCGCGATTTGGCTTTTAGAGCAAGAACATCCCTCTTTCAAGCAACGCTTTTAAAAAAGTGACAGAAACTTGTAAAAGCTTTGGCAAGCAATTGACAGAGCACAAAAGAGCGCACTACGAGCAATCAAACCGTGTAGCACTTCTGCATGTAGCAAAGAGCGATCTTAGTGTTAAAATCTCGAGAATGGCGCTTTCTGCGGTGCGTGTTTGCGTAATTAAAAAATTGCTGCTGCCGCATGAAAGACCACGCCGAGAGCTTTCACCTGACGTGCCGAATGCCACTCTACGACGTAAGACGAGCGATATAGAGCCGTTTTGCGCTTTTGCACATTCGAGTTATTGTAACTCGCGAAATTCAAACTTTTGAGTTTCGACCGATGGGAGAACAAATGATCATTGCGTCGGGAGCTATCCAATAAGCTCGAGATCGTCTCTCTACGACGCAAGTTGAGCGGGTTAGAGCGATCTTAGCGTCAGAATCCCGAGAATGGCGTTTTCCGCGGTGCGTGTTTGCGTAATTGAACACATTTTTTCTAGTCGCATGAAAGAACACGTCGAGAGCTTTCACCTGACGTGTCGATTGCCGCTCTACGACGTAAGACGAGCGAGTTAGGGCCGTATTGTGTTTTTGCACTTTCGAGTTAATGTAACTCCCGAAATTCAAACTTTTGAATGCCGACCAGAGGGAGAACAAATGATCAGTTCGTCGGGAGCTATCCAAAAAGCTCAAGATCGTCTCTCTACGACGCAAGTTGAGCGCCTTAGAGCGATTTAGACGTCAAAATGCCCGAATGGCGTTTTCCGCGTTGCGTGTTTGCGTAATTGAACAAACTTTTGTAGCCGCATGAAAGAGCACGTCGAGAGCTTTCACCTGACGTGTCGACCGCCGCTCTACGACGTAAGACGAGCGAGTTAGAGCCGCTTTGCGTTTTGGACCTTCGGGTTACTGTAACTCGAGAAATTCAAATTTTTGAGTCTCGACACCCATTATGACTAATGATCAGTGAGTCGAGACCTATCCATAGAGCCCAAGATCGTCTCTCTACGACTTTCCAACGCCGAGATCTGAGAGCGTGACGGACGGACGCACGGACGGACGGACGCACGCACGCACGCACGCCGAGCTCTCGTATGGTGTCGCCCGCCGGAGGGCGGGCGACACAAGTGTGGAGTATATGGCGATTGTGCGCGAAACGCAGTAATTTTAACCGGATGGCGTTCGCGCGTGAAGCGACCGATTTCCAAACGGTCTTTTGCGTTGGGTAGGCCTAGTGATTGGGCAGAGTGGACACCAAACGGGGTCACGCTGCGGGACCCCGTTGGCGGGAAATTCAAAATTTAAATTTTCAAAGTACTGAAAAATGGGTTACACAGGGTAGAACTCGAAAAAGTTGCATATAATGGTATATACTATCTTTTGATATGTTGTAGCCCTCGATAGTGCCGAACACGCAAAAAAAGAATTGGATCGCTGCGGGACCCATTTTGGCGCCAAATTTGAAAAATTCGCGATCTATTTTCCGAATTTGACGGTTTGTTGTGCGCGATGGGTAGCAGCTAAAGCCGCGAGACCGCTTTTGGTGCTCCTTCCCAGATGACCTCTATCGAATGAGCCATGAACGGAGAAAATCGGTTGAGACACAAAAAAGTTATCTTGGTGGAACTTTTTTGACTCCGGGGTCTAAAATTGCGCTTTTCGCGTTTCAGCGTCTGTAGCGCTCGAATGCGTTGCCGAATCGGTTCAAAAGTGGTTTCAAACGATTCTACGTTAAAATCTGTCCAGAAAAGTGTTTTTGGAAAATTTGCAGAGCTACAGTAACCCTGCCGCGTCCATTTGAATATTGGGTGTCCGGTCGACTTTCGCGATATTATACTCGATTTCGGGGTTTTCGGCGGCGCTGATTACGAATTTGGCATTCGTTTAGCGTTTAGCTGATGTTTGAACGTACCTGTGACGAATTTGCATGCTACTGTAACCCAAGTCCAGAATTTCGATTCCCGGAGTCGGTGGGAAGATAGGGGTGTTGTAGGTCGATTCTGGGGTATTCTGGGATGTAGATCACGAATTCGGCATTAGTTTTCCGATTGGGAGTGTCAGGAGGCCACGACAGCAGAGCAGTCACCGAGCGTAGGAGTTCAACTTTGTGGAGTATACTGCGTCCCCCGGACGACTTGCCTGGTTGATCAATGGGCAGCATGATTCAACTCTCAAATTCCTCTGAAAGAGGGGAGGAGTGCCCCGAGGGCTCTGCCCCCGTCTACTAATCTTGTACTACCCAGCCAGTCAGGCAGGACACAATCGGTGCTCCCACTACATATTCACAGCATTGAAGTGCGGTGAGTAAGAATTATTAGAGTTGGCTGGTGAAGCCTGTCAAGCACTATGACCTCGCGTGACAAAATGGCGGACGCAAAACCCCCCCCCTCCCCCCCCCCCCCCCCTCTTAGATCCGCTACTGGGTGGACGACTGCGGCACCAACAGCAACCTCATACACGCCCGAAGGCTCTCTTGCTCCGCCGTCGTCGCGAGGCACGCACTAACGAATCGATCTGCTTGTTGAATAACAATCGTTGAACTGTGTACCTACGGGCCAAGGCAGTGCGCCGCGCCTACACAACAGTTGTCAGTTGCTGGCAGACAAACGGAGTGAGTGAGCTTTCGTTGGGACACACTGCAGAGCAATTAGCTCAGATGGCCCGTTGAAAAGCTTATAAACACAGGGTAGTAACACGTATGTAGGTAGGTACCTGGTACATGCATGCATGTGGAAGTGGTACTGCAACAGGGCGGTGCCGCGGCTGAAGCGGGGCCAAATTGACCGCAGAGGGAATATTTTTCGAAGGAACTTATGCTGAACTCAACGCGCGACCTTTCCTTTCGACTCGTTTGATTGGGTGGAGCAGACTGCGTAGCTGCCTTCTGCTTCGATTGCTTTGCTCACGGTACGTACTGTAGGTAACCTCACCAATTCACCACAGGCTGAAGTAGAGCCACATCGTAGAGAGCCAGATCGTAATAGAGCCAGATCGTAGAGCCAGATTCGCTGAAGCATATTGTAAGCAAATTTAGATTTAGCAGCCGCCAATATCCAGTATGGAAACCACCAGCGCCAGAAACGGGACGCCGCCCCTCTCTTGCGACGCGAAGTACGACGTGGCCGCCGGTGTCCGAGGCTGCGTCGTCTGCTACGTGGCGCCCGTGTTCGTCTTCTGCCCTCTGGGCGTCCTGGTTAACCTGCTGCTCTTCTACTTGTCAGTGGCCAAGGATAGGATCAAGGGCGACTTCAAGGTCTTCTTCGGCAACCTCGCCCTCTGCGACGGCCTCTACTGCTTTGTCTTAGTCTGCTCTACGCTGACTCTGCTGACCGGCTGCCATGTAGACACGGCGGTTGGACTCGAGATCTCGGTCTGTCTGTGCCGAAGAGTTAGCCCTTTCTTCTGCGCCTTTGTGTTGCACTTAGCTTCTCTGCCTTCAGAAGTACGCCTGCGTCATCTTCGCCGGCCCAAGCATGTACCTGACCACGACGGCAGCGTACAGTCTCGTGCTGGCGCCCCTCCAACGGTTCGTCTACATGAGAAGCAAATCGGTAGTCGGCTGGAGCATTGCCAGGTGCATGTGGATGTGTGCCGCCGTTCATGCGTCTATGGCTGCTTTGGGCGCAGCTGCGCTGCTTGTGGAAGATGGAAGAAGTCACAATGGAAGAAAACAAGACGACATGTTCAACTGCGGACCTCTGGTGCGGTACAACCGCTCCGTTATATCGTTGGTGTCTTTCGGCGCTCTACTGGCGGCGTTGGCCGGCGTCGTGCTGTCTCTGCTGGCCCTGCGAGCCTTCAGGAAGTCGCAGCAGGAGCTGGAGACGATTGGGGCAGCCGCGGCGATGCCACCAGAGTTGCAGCAGCAGCGCAAGAGGGAGAACGCCGGCGTCGTTCGCACCGTACTCATTCAGGTGTGCAGAAGCAGGCGGTGAAATTGGCGCGTTGACAGAGAGGCATAACAACTTTCTAGCCAACAGTAGGACGTGTGTGACTGCAGAGCTGTATTTGTGAACGCTTTCGCCCGGTTTCAGAGCCTGACTCCGTTCGCCCTGCTCGGGCCAGTGGCGACGTTGACCGCTTTCGCTTACACGACGGGCCGAGACCTGTCGACGGGTTGGCTGGCTGACCTATCCGCCATCCTTGTCAACCTCTACCTTCTCTATCCCTTCGTGCACCCAGCGGCGGCGCTGTGGCTAATTCCCTCTTATAGGAAGGCTCTTCTGGCGTCGTTCTTCATCAAAGGAGGAGCGAAGCCCGTGGACACTGTCAACAAAATGGTCGTCGCCCAAAAAGAGACAGCGTTCCGATAGAAGTGGCACGCCCGCAGCAGATGATCTTTATGAACGAACAAACAGATACTAGCTTGATAAATAAAATACAATCAACATGAAAATAGCCCACAAGCGAGTGGTTAACCTGCTGTTCTTCAGCTGGATCTGTGCGGATCTAATGGCATCCGTGCGGTTCTTCGGTACGGCCGCTAGAGAAGAGCTACAGCGGAGATCGACACATCAGCAGATTCCCCAGACGATTTCATGAAGATTGGTCTTTGTTGCGCGAAGATCGGGTGAGTATTTCAGAAGTTATGCATGATTTCCCAGTTGAAAAGATCCGCAAAATGTAAAATACGCATCGGCGCAAAGCGAGTTTTCTGATTTTGACGAAATTTCAAAACGTGATAGAGCTTGAAAAGACGCATCCAACGCAAGTTACCGCATGTCGCTATGATGCACCGTTCACGGGTTATGGCATGTCAAAGTTTGCGCAGCGTGTTCATCCCTACGACCCCTATGTTGAAGTAGGACAAACTTTAGGCCATAATTCGTGAACGGTGCATCATAGCGACATGCGGCAACTTGCGTTCGAGCTCTATCACGTGTTGAAATTTCATCATAATCAGAAATCGCGCATTGCGCCGATGCGTATTTTACATTTTGCAGATCTTTTCAACAGGGAAATCATGCATAACTTCTGAAATACTCTCCCGATCTTCGCGCAACAAAGACCAATCTTCATGAAATCGTCTGGGGAATTTGCTGATGTGTCGATCTCCGCTGTAGCTCTTCTCTAGCGGCCGTACCGAAGAACCGCACGGATGCCATTAGATTCGCACAGATCCAGCTGAAGAACAGCAGGTTAACGGTTTCTTCATCAAACATTACGGGATTAGTTTTGCTCCGTCTGGTTGAGTTCCGTCTTTCACGTATAACGCCAGCCGAGGTTGCTTCATCGTTCCTTTTCCCTGGCTGACAGACAACAAGCGACACGCCTGGTGGATCGGCGATGTGATAAGTGATGTGATCAGGGTCAGCGATGCGTCCTGTCTGTCACTTGCAGAGGCGGTCGAGGCGCATCAGCCTGCGCCAGTGCTGTCGAAAGAGTTCGGTGAAGAGCACATGGACGACCAGACCAATTGTGCCGTTGACGTCGGCCAGGAGGAAGGCCAATGGCTGCGCTGCGCTCGACAGGAAGTCCGCCAGGGTTGCTGCCTTGGCCAGCCGCCGACTCCAGTCCCAGGGCAGCTGGAGCAGCAGCTTGCGCGCCCGCCGCAGGCAGTGGGCCACCTGGATAGCAGAGACGACAGCCACGCAGGCGACGTTCAGGCCCACAGTGCCCACCAGAAGCCAGAAGTTGCGGCGGGCGTCGCGCTTGCGCCTCTGAAAGAAGGGTCGCGGATTTCTCGTTGGATCACTGCACCTACTGTACCTCATGCTCCTCTGGCGGTATGGTTCCCGACGCAGGCCCTTCGCAGTACTGGACGACCAGTTTCCTGGCCGCTCGGTAGAACTGCGCCTGGCGGAACAGCAGGGTCTGCAGCTGCGCCGCATAGAGGACGCTCTGGGCCAGCTGCAGTTGCCCCCAGGCGATGGGCAGCGTTTGCTCCAGCAGCCCCGCACTTCGCTCGCCCCGCCAGAGACGACGTCGCTTGGCCAACTCGCTTGCCACGCTGCAGGACGTGATGAGCAGCTGGACACCCAAGTGGGGCAGCCAGCACGAGCGCAACGCCATGTCGAACACCTGTCGGTAACATGGAAAGGCTCTGGAACATCGGCAGACATGTTACATGCCAACTTTCACCCGCAGATAGGGTCGTGTGATGCCAGAGGGTCCATTGTTGAGCAGGTTGAGTGTACGCTCCTTGGCCAGCCAGTAGAGGCTGCACTGGTTCAATAGGGACACCGGATGGCCGTTTCACTTTCGCACGTCAGTTTCAAAGCACAGAGCTGAAAATTGGGGAGGGGGGGGGCGGGAGGCAGGACTCCGAAACTGCAGCTTCGTGTGCGGTATTGTAGCGAGCGACAGGGAGTTGTACTCTGAGGGGTCCGAAGCTGAAACTCCGCTTGCTGCTAGCGGGCGCTCAAAAGCAAAACGGCCACCGGGTAGAAAATCAGGCTGTTCAGCAGGCTCTCCACGTCGTAGTAGGAGAAGGTCCTGGGCAGCCACTGCCCTCCGCAGGGACTATCGACTAGTGCCGCGTTGGCTAGTCGGAGGCTGTCTAGCAGGCTGGCCATGCATCCCAGCGCCTCCGTCACCACCTCGACCTGAGGGCGCCTCTGGCGCAGAACCCCGTGATTGCTTCTACCGAATCAGCCGAATCCCACCTCGGGCATCGAAAGCGCTTCTTTCGAAAAGCCGGCGCGGAAGCGCGATCGGTCGGTTCTGCGCCAGAGGCGCTCCAGGTGGAATCGCAGCGCATTCTGATTGGCATGCTTGTCTTGGAGCACGGCCCGGACCAGCAGCAAGGAGAAGAGAGCGCCGAGCAGGCCGCACGGCGTCGTCACCCAGACATCGGCCAGCCTCTGGTAGTGGCCCATGCGTTTCACCGCCTTACTCCAAACGTTCCCTTTGCGTCGCGCTTTAGCCATGGCCAGCTCGGCGTAGCGGGCCTGGTGAAACTTGGAGAGAAGCCACAAGAGTGGCGGATCGAAGAAGGCGCAGCGCGGCGGGCGGAAGGCTCTCAGACAGGCGAGGTCGCGGTAGGCGCGCATTCGTCGCCTCGTCGCGGCCGATTTGGATTCGCGCCACTTGCCGCGGTGGAGAAGGCGACAGCGCCTCTGTCTCGTCTTGCGAAGGCCGGCAGGCTTTACGGATCGCAGGGCGGCGGGATGGCATAACTTCTTCGAGCACTCGTAGGGCGCTCGATAGTCGTGTCTACAGTATGCGATGAACACGAGAATGCGCCAGTTGCGAAAGCGTCGAAACAAAAGAAAGACGCCCCACTGACTGGTATTTCCACCAATGGACAGAGGAGCCGTTGCCAGTGGTAAGCATCCACCAGGGCCAGTGGGGCATCACTGGCCTTCCGTATCCCGATTTGGTGAGCTGCTTCGAAATCCGCGCTCTGGCAATGATCCTGAAGGGTCGTGAGCGCAACTGCGTGACGCATTCTGGGACTTGTGGCAACGGAACAAGCACTGAGACTTGTTTCCCACCTAGAGTTTCGGTTTTCGGCGAAATTGAGCGCTGCAGCACCAACAGAAACCAACAACAGCAGTTGGAAGCCAATCTTCATCTTGTTGTGGAGCCAACAAAACACAGCAATGTACGTACCTCACTGCAACAGAACTCAACTCAATTTACACTACATACTCCAGCGTTATTGGCGACGCTCCCGCGATTGACGATTGAGTCGGTTGGCATGAATCGAAGCAACTCGAGCAGGTGCATGCTTCGTACGCTCAGTTTGGGAAATGAGGTCGACCGACGCTTCCAGTTCAAACTTTCGCTGCGCCTGCGGCAAGGAAGGTCATTACAGATTGTCTCAAAGCCGAATGAGATAGATACTCTGCGTGCGTCAGATGCTCTGTAGTTTCAGTGGCAACAATGTTACTTCATGTAGCTGGCAGGTCTCACCCTAACTGCTACTGGTGAGCCAAAGGTGGCAGGGAACAAACAACACATTGTCTAGAGTAGTGGGAAACGAAATAAACAGGGTCGGCAGCATCACCCAAGTCGCGCATCCAATTGCCGAATGTGGATTCTAGATGTCCAGAAAGCGCATTCGAGTGTCAGATACGAGTGTCAGATCGTGTGCCTTTCTCGAATACGGATTCTGGACAGTGCCGCGTCCAATCTCCGTATCGGGATTTTGGACAAATGCGGAAACTGGACGCGACATATGTACAGTAGCACGGTCAGCAGGTCCAGAGGCGTCACTTGCAGAGGCGGTCGAGGCGTGTCAGCCGCCGCCAGTGCTGTCGAAAGATCTCGGTGAAGAGCACGTGGACGACCAATCCAACTGTGCCGTTGACGTCGGCCAGGAGGAAGGCCAGAGGCCGGGCCGCCCGCGCCACGAAGCTGACCAGGGTGGCGGCGCCAGCCAGCCTCCGGCTCCACTTCCAGGGCAGCTGGAGCAGCAGCGTTCGCAGCCGCTGAAGGCAGTGGGCCAGCTGGATGGCCGAGACGACGGCCACGCAGACGAGGTTCAGGCCGACGGTGCCCACCAGAAGGCCGAAGTTGCGCCGCGCGTCGCGCTTGCGCCTCTGCAGGAGGAGTGTACCGTGGGCACATATTTGACTGTATTGAAGAAGATTGTGTACCTCGTGCTCCTCGGGCGGAATGGTCCCTGACGGCGGCCCTTTGCAGTACTGGACGACCAGTTGCCTGGCCACCCGGTAAAACTGCGCCTGGCGTACAAGCAGCGCTTGCAGCTGGGCCGTGTAGAGGACGCTTTGGGCCACATGCAGCTGCCCCCAGGCGATGGGCAGCGTCCGCTCTAGCAGTCCTGCAGTTTTTCTATTCTTCCAGAGACGACGACGTGTGACCAACTCCATTGCTACGCTGCAGACGCTGATGAGCAGCTGGAGTCCCAAGTGTGGCAGCCAGCACGAGCGCAGTGCCATGGCAAATACCTGATTTCAGAATGAGAACATTCTGGGAATAGAAGGAAGAACTACACGCACAATCTCCACCTGACGGTAGGGCCGTTTGATGCCAGAGGGTCCGTTGTTGAGCATGTTCAGAGTGCGCTCCTTGGCTAGCCAGTAGAGGCTGCACTGGTTCAACAAGGACACCGGATGGCGGTTTCACTTCTCCTACACGTGGGTTCCGCAACGGAATTTCGTACTCCGCTGTAAACCACCCTCCACCCCTCCCCCCCCCCCCCTCCCCATCCCAGACCTGTACCATCGTACCCTTCTATCGCTATTGAACTCCGTCTCTCCCATCTTATCGATCTCACGTGAGCTCAACAAACCCTTCCACCAAATCGAACTCTACTCTAACCCTGCGTTCTCACCAAAATCTTTGCCTTGTCAAACTCTGTCATCCTGATCCTATCGGACCCTTCCGTCTTTTGAACAGATCGCTCTGATCTTTTCGAGCCATGGCGCAAGGAACCCGGCCGGTCGAGGACAGTGCGGAAAGGTATTGATCTACCGTTGCGAAATCGACTGTAGGAAAGCGAAAACGGTCACCGGATAGTAGATCAGGCTGTTCAGCAGACTGTCCACGTCGTAGTTGGAGAACTCCCTGGGCAGCCATTGCCTTCCTCCGCAGGGGCTATCGCTTATTGCCGCGTTGGCTAGATAGAGGCTGTCCAATAAGCTGAACGAGCAGCCAAGCGCCTCGGTCACCACCTCGACCAGGGTGCGCCTCTGGCGCAAACTCGCGGTCGCTGCAACCGAATCGGTCGGATTCCGCCGCAGGCAGCCAACGAAACTACTTTTCAGGGGCAAATTGCTATAGTGGAGGCATCGACAAGCTGTACATGACAAGGTAGGCACTCCGCTGGATTGTTTTCGCATGCGGACATAGTACACGCAAGGTGTCCAGTTTGAATTTGAATTGGCGCGCACTGTCTGATAAGGTGAATCAACAATTCGAATTTAAATCTGCGTACCGGTTTTTTCCGATTAAGCGCCCCCCCCCCCCCGCATAAGCGCCCCGGGGCGCTTACGAGGTTTTCACTGCCACATAAGCGCCCCGGGGCGCTTACGTGGTGCCAAAGTTTTTCGCCATGATGGCAGTAAAATAGCAGGTCTGGCGGGTAAATTACCCAAGAAAGCTTGGAATATTGCAAAAGCATCACATCTCAGACCTATGTTAGGCGAGCTTTAATGATATGTGAAGCTGTAAATCGCTCAAATCGCGCATATATGTGGTTTGGCAGAGGTTGAGGAAGCTGTGTAGGTCGCTTGCACCAAGTTACAGGGCCTCATTTTATTTTGAAGTTCAGTGTATCTGCCCGATGTGATGTCTTTGGGGCTGTAACTTGTCGGTTGGACACTTAGAGAACCTTATAAATGCACAGAAAGCCATAATAAGTCACCAGAACTCTCCTACAATACTTTAGAGCATTTTCCACTTTAGCGCCCCGGGGCGCTTAGATGGCGCCAACTTTAGGTCGTCTCAGGACCCATTTCAACGTAAGCGCCCCGGGGCGCTTAAGCGGAAAAACCCGGTACGTAAGTCGAAACAGCTAGCAAAGGCCGTTTTTCGCTCAGATTCAAGCTAAATGGCATCAAAATCGCAAAAGAAACGCCGGATTCGTGTTCAGCATCGTCGGCAACCCCTCGAGACAGTATACCAGTTGTGCGCGAAAACAGACACTTTGAGTCAATGGCGTTCTCGCGTAAAGCAGCCGATTTCCAAGTGGTCTTTTTGCGTTGAGTAGGTTAAGTTGCGGGATAGGGTGGACGACAAATGGGATTACGCTGTGAGGCCTCGTTGGCGGGAAACTATTATATTACAACTGGAGTATGCTTTCTCCCATTCGGTCGGGGTGCGTCGATGCAGGGGCTCCTGCACGTATACCTCCGGCCCGACCGGTTCTGCGCTAGAGGCGCCAGGTGGAAACGCAGCGCGTTCTTGTTGGAGTGTATGTCTTGCAGCACGGCACGGACCAACAGAAGGGAGAAGAGAGCGCCGAGGAAGCCGCAAGGCGTCGTGATCCATACGTCGGCCCACATCTTGTAGTAGCCCACCCTTCTCAGCGCCTTGTCCCAAACGTAGAATCTCCGTCTCGCCCTCGCTGTAGCCGAATGGGCGTTGCGGGCGAGATAGAACTTGGAGAGGGCGAAGAGTAGCTGGGGATCGATCAGGGCGCAGCGCGGCGGGCGGAAGGCTCTCAGGCAGGCGAGGTCCCGGGATGCGCGCACGAGTCGTCTCGTGGCGGCCGACCTCGATTCGCGCCACTTGC